>JANJGK010002572.1:0-121113 GCA_039081455.1 Macrobrachium rosenbergii | reverse complement strand
AGGTGTCTGTTTATATATTCATTTGTCCATTATTTACTCTTCAGATGGAAAGATTGATTAAATCGGCCTTACCATGGATAAAATCTTAGAGGAGTTATTCAATGAAGATGATGAAAGTGATAAAATCACTGAAAGAGCTGATGTAGTTATAATTCCCCCTGATGTTGACCCTTTGACAGATAAGGATGAGGCACCTGATGATTTGACTGGAGAAGCAACAGTGCAAGATGTTCCCGGAAGTCTTGAGCTCCATATTGATTATAAGAAAAAATCTGGCAAAAGTGAAGCCATAACATCAAATTATACCTCAGCAAATCAAAAGAAAAAAGGGCCAAAAATATCACCTGGCACAAAGAAAAGGAATCTCTGTGAATCAGAACCAAGTTGGAGACACAAACAGCCAGAATACATAAAAGTGAAACAGAGAGGACAAACATTCAAGGACAATGTGAAGAAAATGAAAGAAGACTTGGATCACCTAACACCTCTGGAATTATTTGAAACAATAATGTTCCCAGATATTTATGACCACATTGTGAAGGAAACTGTTCGTTATGCCACAGCCAGAAGAAACAAACTGGATTTTGTGTTCAGTGCAGATGAATTAAAATCTCTGATAGGAATTCTTCTTTTGTCAAGTTACCACAAATTACCATCGGAGAGGCCTTATTGGTCAAAAAATGAAGACTTGGGTATCTCTATTGTAAAAAAAGCAATGTCTCGGAATAAATTTCAAGTTTTGAAGAGTGTTGTGCATTTCTGTGATAATGCAGATGCAGAAAATAACGAAGGGGATAAAGGATTCAAAATAAGAAGCCTGATTTCGAAGCTTCAGAAATCATTTATTCAATATGGAGTATTTGAGGAATGCATTAGTGTTGACGAAATGATGGTAAAATATTATGGGCATAACTCCCTGAAGCAGTTTATCCAGGTGAAACCTATTAGGTTTGGATATAAACTTTGGGCGCTTTGTGGGACCTCAGGCTACTGTTATAATTTTGATCTTTACTGTGGTAAGAATCCTCAACTAGATAAGAATGATGAAATAGCATTGGGTACAAAAGTTGTCTTGAAGATGCTTGAAGCTGTAGCAGATCCGGAATCTCATACTGTTTTTTTTTTATAATTATTTTACTGGTTATGAATTATTAGTTCACCTACGAAATAATGGTTTTCAAGCGTCGGGAACACTCAGAGAAAATCGTTTGAAGAACTGTACATTGAAATCAACAAATGATATGAAAAAAGAAACAAGAGGCTCATATGACTACGGCTTTGACACCAATGAAGAAGTACTGATGGTAAAATGGCTAGATAACAAATGTGTAACTGTTGGTACTAATTACGACACTGTAGAACCCCTTGCAAAGGCCCAACATTGGATTAAGACATCAAAGTCAAAAGGAAGCGTTCCTCAACCAAATGCAGTTTTCAACTATAATAAATGTATGGGTGGTGTAGATCACCATGATTGGTTAGTAGGAAAATATTCTGTTTCTATTCGAGGAAAGAAATGGTATTGGCCTTTATTCATTAGAATGATAGATATGGCAGTTGTGAACTCATGGATCATTTATAAATTGCTGCACCAAGGACATGGTTTCACACATCTGAGTCTACTAGATTTCAAAAGGGCAATTTCTGTAGCTTATCTGAAGTTGGCTTGCATGGAAGGCTCAGTAGGAAGACCCTGTGGTACCTTACACTCACACACAAATTTTGCTGATGTTCGTTATGATGGTAAAGATCATTTTATTGAAAAGCACAACAATCAGCAGAGGTGTATGAACAAACCATGTACAGCAAAACCAAGAACCTTTTTCTCTAAATGCAATGTGACTCTTTGTATTGAATGTTTCAGCTTTTATCATAAAAGAAAATAAGATTGTTAGGTATAGCAATAAAAGAAAGTACATTTAGTTTATGAAATCTAATTTTTTTTCAGCTAGAACTTAGGTGGGAATTCATAACATTTAAGTAAGAATGACAACATGGAACTGTTTATCTTTATCTGAAAAGATAATACTTTACATAACAAATATAAACATAAAACCTATTGTTCCAGTGTCCTCATTTGAGGACAGCTTGAAAACATGATTTTATACCCCTTTGTCCCAGCATCCTCATTTGAGGACAGCATACTGTAAGCTTACCCTTAGAAACAGATTTTTTCTCTCTGCTTCATATGTTTTCTTGACCCTTAAATATATATTATTTAGCAAAAAATTCCAGAAATTAAAAAAACACAAAAGTTGGGATTTAATGGGTTAAAGCGTTTTGGGTGCGAGATACAATGGAGAAGCTTCTAGAAGGAAAGTTACGTCATCCCAGCAAAACGTTTTGAACGCATCTTACAAAACAGATCAGGACACGTATTCTTTCTCTCCAAGTGGCATACGTGACTCGAACAACGCATGTAACAACATGAAATCACTCGTCTTGAGCCCGTATGGGACGAATCGGCGTTTGTTTTGCAAACCTGTCATCGCTAGCCCAAAACAAAGCGTTCCCTCTTATCTCAACTGATGACAATTGAAATGAAACAAGCCCTGGTGGACACACACACGTGTTCACATACTACGCTTTTACCAAGAAAGATATTCGTTCTAAATTACGTTACTATTAAAATTGTATTAACAATTCTAAATTACGCTATCAAGTAATCATCAAGTTCTTTTGAGACCTGATGCCAAGCTAAATATGACACTTCAACATCATTATCATTAAACATAACACATGAAAAAAGTAAATATGTCAAAATTATAGGAGGATATACGTATTACAAGGCAACATCATGAAAATATATATATATATAGGGGCACCTATAGGCTTTCGATGTTAAGCAACGAAAGAAACAACTATAAGGGGAAACATCCCGGAAGCAGACTTTAGTAGTGAGGTGTAATTTCCTTGAAAGAAAAAGCGCTCTGCCGTCTAGAATAGGCCTAAAACCGCTTATTTCAGTCATATTTTAATACCTCTTGATTGATAGGCCTACCTGTGTATAGATATTGACGTTTCCTTGATGAGCTGGAGATAAACTTAACTCTGAAATCATTGTATGACAGATTCTTCACCAGTTCGCGAGAGGTGGAACCTTACCTACTCTTTAATTTAATTTTCCATTATCCTGAGGGGCAGTTGGCAAATAAAACCATCAACGATGAAACTGAAATCCCTTTTTTAAACAAGAAAATGTCCGTGGCGTCAAGTTTCTGGAATTAATGTCTCTTGTGGTTTCACCTAATTAATTTTATGATCGTGATGTATGTATACAGTACTGTCTAAATACCTCAGTCGACAGGTGGTTGAACATAGTTGTTCGACTTTAGAAACTGTTTATAAGTTACTGATACATTATTGTCTGAATATTATTATCAGGCTTTTAATGAAAAATGACAGAAGAACATATTGCGCGATAATATTACCCATAATAATTGCTACACAATGCGACAAAATATCATGGTAGATACGATAATGTTCCAAAAGCCCTACTTACTACAACAGTTAGGAGAGTCAGTCGTCTGGCGTTGTGCAGTCCAGACTTTTACCCAATCAGAGCTCGTTTAAAGTGTTTATTTAAAAATTCCCTTCCTCGGTCCGTGTGTTGTGTATTCACTGGTGCTTAACTCACAGATATTTGAAGCGTCCTTCGGAGGAAGCGTTCAAATAAGAATTCATTTACGAATGCAAATCCCGGTGGCGTCAGGCAAGGGGAGACGCGTGATGCCACCAGCAGCAGAAAGTAAGTTGATTCTGTCATTTCACGTTTTCAATTAATGACGTTTCTTCAATTCTGCACCATTCTGAATTTCAGTGAGCCTAACTAGGGAGTATGTTAAGGTGAAAATAAAATGGTTCGTATAGGAACGTTTAAAATAAATATAGACGACGCATATTATTACCTAAAAAATAACAAACGATAAACAACAAATATCGTTCAATTAATCTACGGCAAAATTTTACTTCAAACCATAACAGTATTATTAAGTTTCAAAATAAAATGGTTAGGTTCGTTCAGGGCTATTTCAAATAAATATAGATGGAAGGTAACTGATATAGTCACAGATAATAATAAGCAATAGATGATGAATTCACTGTAATATTCTACTTTAAACCATCATCACGTTTCGGACGTAAAAATGTAACTTTCCTGTGTTATAATGAGTGCTTTGAACGCTTCTGACCTTCGTTTATTTATTTGTAACGTTTAATACAATACCAGCACCACTGCCATGAGCGTTACGTTCAGTAAAACAAACAAAAGACGGTAAATATCTCGGTAACGGTAAATTTGCCTGAGATTTGAGCGCGAGTTTCTTGCTGATCTAATTAAAGAGATCTGGATCACAGCGTGATAACTCCCATGTCAAATAATGGTTTAAACTTAAATAATACGGAATTTACTATACATTGTGGTTAATATAAACGCAGAGACCACTCTACTATCCCATACACACAAAAACACTTATGTTAAATTATCAACGTTCATATTTAAGTGGTTTCGTTGCAAGTGTGGAATCTGAGCCTTGAAGAAAGATTTAACATAAGAACAGCCTCAGGAGAAACTCACCAGAGGCTGAATGACAGCAGGCTACCTGCTCTAGTTGTTTGAGGCGTTCAATGGCAACTGCTTCTTAGCTGAGCGCTGGCCTGCAAAGTACAGTACAGGACGGTACGGTATTTCTGTTAAAGTATGGTACGAAACTTATCAGGTACGGTACGGTATGTCTAGTCGTGTACTGTGCGGCATGTTTCAGGTACGGTGCGGTATTTTGGTGTACGGTACGCCAGGTACGGTACAGTATTTGTTAGTGTACGGTACAGTACGGTATTTCGGTTCGTTTACGGTACGACGTTTCCAGTTGCTGCACGGCAATTTTTTGTTCTGTGATTTTCTTTATCGTGTTTGATTGTTGTTATATATTTTTGTTGTCATGATTTTTTTGTTAAGATAACTGCGATTTTTACGGGACTTTCTAAAAGTTGCTTTCTTTTGTAGACAGTTATTATTCCTGTGACTTTGGTTTTATGCAAGTGTTGATAGTTACAGTTACCATGATACCCGAATATATCTTTAAGAATGAGATTATATATATATGTATATATATATATATATATATATATATAATATATATATATATATATATATATATATATATATATATATATATGAGAGAGAGAGAGAGAGAGAGAGAGAGAGAACGATCCTCTAATATCCAGTTCGCTATACCTGGGGAATACCTTACACCCAAGGGGAATTACAGTTGATAAGTGCTTCGTCACCAGTTGGATTCGAGCCCCTGCCTGTTCAGAAACAAACGATACACGGTGACTTTAACCATTCAGTCAGTGATTGAAAGTCACAGTACATCGTCGTTTCTCAAGTAGGCAGCGTTCGAATCCCACTGGTGACAGTAATGTAACAAACACCATTTCTAATTTATTTATTTATATATTTTGAGATAATATGACAGACATCAGTGTGGATTCTGGGTTGATGTTGAGACGTAATCCAGTTAGTCTATTTGATTACATTCATAATTTCAAGTCGCTTTCAGTAATTACTGGTTTTTTTTATTGTGAAGTTTCCCAGTTCTCAAGATGAAAAACCTTCCTTGGTGTTACTCATATCAATAGTATATACTGTATATACCTTTCCTGCAATATATATTCTGTTTTGCACCAAGCACACGTTCATTAGGGGTGGAGTCGCTTTTTGAGACAGGAATTTAATGATGGTGAAGTCTCTCTCTCTCTCTCTCTCTCTCTCTCTCTCTCTCTTCTCTCTCTCTCTCTCTCTCTCTCTTTGTCCGATGTCTGCACTAACTTTTGAACACACGATTTTCGTAATCCTTGACACTGCCTGACAGAGATCCATAATTCATAATTAATCATAATTAATTTCCATTCTGCATTGCATACTGACAGCGTTATGTATTTGATTGCTGACCTAATAATAATATTAGTAATATTAATAAAAAATTCCAGTCAAAACAGATCCAAGTCCAAAACAGAACTTGAGAGAGCTTCTCATCTCTCTCTCTCTCTCTCTCTCTCTCTCTCTCTCTCTCTCTCTCTCTCTCTCTCTCTCTCTCATTATTACCGAAAACATTCACATCTCTCATTAATATAATGAGACACGACCCCAAGATCCCTGAGAAGGAATCTGGAAAAACTAGATGCCGAAGTAGCTCCAGGACTCATGCAGGAAAGTGTGCTACTAGAAACAGCGCACATAGTGAGAAAAGTGATGGACTCCTAAGGAGGCAGGATTCAACCCGGAACCCCCGCCCGCTCCCCCTCCCCCCGACAATATAAATACCACACAGTCGAATAGGATGACTGTGACACACCAAAAAAATTAATAATAATAATAATGATTATAATAATAATACGGAAAATTACCGTTCATTTCAGTATGCATTGCATTACCCTGCATACAATAATAATAATAATAATAATAATAGTAATAATAATAATAATAATAATAATAATAATAATAATAATAATGAACCAAACAAAAACTTCTTTCAGTTTTCTTCTGAAGATGGAAAGAGAAACCCACAAGATTGCTGTGTATACCCAACTTGTTTACTTGTAAATATTTACTTATTACTTTAATCTCGAGGTCTTTCAGGTCCTTGAACCAGCCTGACTACCTCATCTCTTGAAAAAGGGTCACAGTTAGGACCTGAAAGTACTCGAGATTAAAAGTAACATGTAAATATTTACAATAAACAAGTTATACACAGGAATCCTGTGGGTTGCTCTTTCAATAATAATAATAATAATAATAATAATAATAATAATAATAATAGGTAACAGTGAATACCTTCAATATTCAAAAACTGGTTGCAAATTTGATACAACTGAAGATTTTTTAGAAAACTCTACGGGAACAGTGTGACAATTTTCCGCAAATGCAAATTACGTAGACTATCAAAGACAATTATATAATAAATAATGGAATATGGATAATAATGACGTGCGTAGGATATTGTTCATGTACAGTATCACTGAAGATGATAATGACTAGAAATCTGGTCATTCTGTATCACAGTCGCTGGAGACCATCTTCGTCATATTCATTATGTCAAAGTATATATTCAGATATAATAGTCGCGAATCAGGAAAGAGAGTCAAAGAGAGAGAGAGAGAGTGAGAGAGTGAGTCTTCAACATCATTAAATTCCTGTCTCAGAAAGTGTCTCCACTCTTAATGAATGAGTGCATTATGCAAAGCAATATAATGCAGGAAAGGTCTACAATGGATATGAATAACACCCCGCAAATTTTTTTAAACTGGAAACTTCGTAATGAACAAAACAAAAAGGAATTGCTGAATACGACCTCAGGTCAGAAGGTACAACTTCCCAGAGTTGGAAGGTACAACTTCACAGAATTGGAGGGTACAACTTCCCTGAGTCAGTAGGAAGTCAGAAAGTACAACTTCCCTGAGTCAGTAGGAAGTCAGAAAGTACAACTTCCCTGAGTCAGTAGGAAGTCAGAAAGTACAACTTCCCTGAGTCAGTAGGAAGTCAGAAGGTACAACTTCCCCGAGTCAGAGGAAGTCAGAAGTTCCCCGAGTCAGTGGGATATGTCAGAGGGCAGAGCTTCCCGAGTCAGAAAGTAGAATGAAAACTGACCCAAAAGACTGGACAAAGGATATATTGAAATTTACATGGATTAACTTTAGAGAGGGACTCGGGTATATATACCAATAATACCTCAGTAAGAAAAACCATTATATACTCTGTCATTTTTTAGTATCAGACAAACCACCAGCACAAATGGCTGAGGTTTCTGACAAATGGGAATATTCCTATTTGCAGGGAAACTGAATCCATCAGCATGTCTTTAGGTAGCCTCTGTGAGAAATGGATCTCTTACAAGTTGATGACTGCTCACCCACTTCCAAGAAAGTCTCAAGTGTTCAAACTGTGCCTCGTTTCAGCAGTAGAAATTCAATTTCCCCTGCAACTGACGTGAAAGATCCCACTCTCCCTGTAATTAATTGCAAAAGGAGTGAGAGAGCACTCCTGGGAAACATCTGCTCTCTTTTGCTTCCTCCTAATTCTATTTCCTCTCCTTCCCTCCACAGGACCTGACACAATTTCACTCTTCACCTGCAAGTTTGTCTTTTCATTTCATCTTATTTCCAGGGCTTCCCCTCACGTGTGTATCTTCCATTAAAGCGAAAGGACATTCCCAGTTACTGTAGGTGCCACTTGTTCAGGAAAAGTGAATTTTGCCCCGAAGGTTTTTGGCCTCCTTTGGTTGTTTGTTTGTTTTGTCCAACTGCTTTTGGGGGAATCTTTGTCTTCTGCTCTCAGGGATTTTCATTCACTCGACTTGATTAGAAGTAAAGAGTTACTTGTAACTTGTTAGTAATATTCAGTGGTAATGTGGATGGGTGTTTGTAGTCGTTTTTGGAAAAGGCTGTTTTGTATCAACTCCTGAAACTGCCAGGGTGTAAAAATGAGATATATAAAAGCACTAAAGGAAACTGTCGCTTTTCTTAAAAATTGTTGACGCTCAATTTAGTATTGACTGAGGGGTCTCTCTCTCCACCTCCTCCCCTCCCCTTGTTACTAGTCGTGGTTTAATGAATCACAGAGACGGAATGATAGAAAAACATAAAATAGGCAATTTCAAAACATGGGAAAACACAATAGATTAATATATATATATATATATATATATATATATATATATATATATATATATATATATATATACTGTCTATATACTGTATATATACATGTATGTGTGTATGTATAATTTATAGGAATGATCTCACAGAAGGGGTTGGCTAGAGTGGGTGAAAGAATAGTTTTAACAATATTTCCCTAATAATCATCGAAACCAACGTGAGAAGAAACGGGAAGGATTTTGTGCCAATTGTCGTCTGCTGGCGATCAGATGTCGAGTGGGGAAATTATCTTGACTGCCAATTTCATCCTTGGATCCTAATTTTGGGCTTTTCCTTTTTTATATATATTTGCATATCTTAATTCAGGTTAGTCTTTTCTCATGTGAAACACATTCTCTCTCTCTCTCTCTCTCTCTCTCTCTCTCTCTCTCTCTCTCTCTCTCTCTCTCTCTCTCTCTCATCCAAGTGTCCTGTCTTTATTAGAAAACGGCTCGGGAAATCTATTTGAAACGGAATCCACTCGATTGACTTGACATGAAATTGCCTCAACATCTGAGCAGAAGCTCCCACCCAGGTGACACTCCATTACCACTGACAACATTCCTGACTGACTCAGTTCCCACGAGAGAGAGAGAGAGAGAGAGAGAGAGAGAGAGAGAGAGAGAGAGAGAGAGACTTCAGGTTCATGAAGTGGAGTCTCCACGTGAATGGAACCAGAGCAGTCCAGGGGAATTATTCAAGAGAGAAGGATCTCGTATGTGAATACTGCTGCAGGCCAAGGGTTCATGTTGTCACAAAGAGGAGTGTCATGTTGTCACACCAAGAACTGCAATGATGTCAGGCCAAAAATGAGTTATGTTGGCTGGCCAAGAAATGGCGTGTTTGCAGAGCAAGACAGGCCATGCTGTCACACCAAGTCATGAAATGTTGTCTGGTCATGAGGAGTCAGGATTTGAAGCCAAAAAGTGTCATGTTGTCACACCAACAAGTATCTTCTTGTCACGCCAACATAGTATGTGTTGCTGTTACAACAAGAAATGTTGTGATGTCACATCAGAGTGTCATCTTGTCAGACCATGAATTGTGCTGTTGTCACACTATGATGGCTCATCTTGTCAGACTATGAAGTGTCATGTTGTCAGACCACGAAGAGTCACGTAATCACACTAAGAAGTTTCATGTTGTCAGACCATGAAGTTTCCTGTTGTCAGACCATGAAGTGTCATGTTATCACCAAGATGTTTCAAATTGTTAGTCCACGAAGTGTCATGTTGACACACAACGCAGACCAATGCTGTCACAACAAAAATTTGTTGACAGCTCATGAAATGTCATGTTGTCACACTAAGAAGGCCCACGTTGTCTCGCCAAAAAGTAAAATGTTGTCAGCATATGAAGTGTCATGTTGTTGCAGTACGGAAAGCCCATATCTTCACACTGGAAAGTGTCATGTTGTCAGACCATGAAGTGTCATGTCACTATGTAGGTCCATGTTGTCACACCAAAAAGAATCATGTCAGCCCATGAAATGTCATGTCACACTAAGAAGGACAATGTCATGTCAAAAAGTAATATGATGCCACACTAAGAAGACCCATGTTGTCACACCAAAAAGTAATAAGTTGTCAGACCATGAAGTGTCATGTTGTCATTGTATGAAGGCCCATGTTTTCACACTAAAAGTATTTTGTTATCAGACTATGAAGTGTCATGTTGTCACACTAAGAAGCATCATGTTGTCAGACCATGAAGTTCTGTGCATAACTTTGTTCTTGCACTTGCAAAGAGGGTGTTGTCAGTGAATACCATTTACCCTGATGCTTATAAGGGCATTTGTGGAGGGATGTGATTCAGAATCCTACGGCATTCTGGATGGATGTTTCAAAGACATCCTTTGTTTATTTGCAGTTGCCACGAGAATTATTCTTGCTTTATGAACATACATAAAAAAAAATGGTAATATTTTACTTTAAACCATTATAGCACTTTGGACTTGAAAATGTCATTATCCAATGTTTTAATTTATGCTTTGAACGTTTCTGATGTTCGTGTCATTCGTAGATGACCTAACCTAAACTAACCTTACACTAAACTAACCTCACCTAAACCTAACATAACGTAACCTAACCTTAACCTAGGATACCCTGTCCTTACCTTAGTGAATGATATTAGTCAGAAAACATTCCATAAACTCAATTTAGTCTGAAGGAGAACTATCTGTGGGATTAGGGTCCTTGTATTTCTATCATTTTGTGTTTTTTGTGTGTGTTTTTCCCCATCCAAAAACCCCCACTCCCCAGCTGAGGCCCCAGCAATTGTGGGGCTATAATGATGGGTCCACAAACTCCATAAGTACACACTTGCGAACGAAAATTTCAGAAATGTTCAAAATGAAACTCAAAACACTGGAAAATGGGATTTTTAATCCAAAATGCAACAATGGTTTAAAGTGAAATATTACCTCAAAAAATATTTTATACGATGCAGTGCATCCAGATCGTTTCATTAGGAATACTCTCTCTCTCTCTCTCTCTCTCTCTCTCTCTCTCTCTCTCTCTCTCTCTCTCTCTCTCTCTCTCTCTCTCTCTCTCTCTCTCTCCTAATCACAAGTGGCATGTGAAAAAAATTGCCCTTCCAAGATGACATCTTCGCTAAGAAAAGAAAATGTCTCACTCAGTTTCCCTAAAACAGAAAAATTGCATAATGTCGAAAATACGTAGACTATCCCATATTCATTTTCGCTCCACCTTTTCTGTATTTCGTCAACACCGGTGAGTCTAGTTTTGAATTTGGGCTAAAGGACTTCTAGGATTGAAGATCTAGGATAAAAGTAGGATTAAATAACTTCTAGGATTGAAGGTCTAGGATTAAAGTAGGATGTAAGGACTGCTAGGAGTGAGGGTCTAGGATTAAAGTAGGACTGAATGATGTCCAGGATTAAAGTAGGATTAAAGAACTTCTAGGATTGAAGGACTTCCAGGATGGATGGTCTAGGATGAAAGTAGTATTACATAACTTCTAGGGTTAAAGGTCTAGGATTAAAGTAGGATTGAAGGATGATAGGATTAAAGAACTTCTAGGATTGAAGGCCTAGGATTATAGGATTGAAGGCCTAGGATTAAAGAACTTCTAGGATTGAAAGCCTAGGATTAAAGAACTTCTAGGATTGAAGGTCTAGGATTAAAGGACATCTAGGATTGAATGTCTATAGCAAAGGCCAGCAGGGTTGCCACTCCAAAAAATATAAATAGCCAAGATTGCCCTCTAAAAAAAGACAAGACTGGCTAAAAAAAAGCCAAGATTGTCTAGAGCGTAAATAACACTTAGAATTATAGGCTAACATCAACAATGCCACAAAAATGGGTCTTACCTCATACATAAATACATTATTGAAGAAAGATAGGAAGGGGTGGGTCATCAACATTTTCCTTACAAATTTTGGCAATTTCTTCACGTTCCTCAAGTGCAATACCATCCCTCATTACATATGAGGCTTTAGTCTTCTTCAAAGACATATTCTGAGCTATTTCACATTTGGGAAACATCTTTTTTATTACTTGTATCAAATGGTCTGCTTGCTTAAATGGTGTCCCATGTTCTGCCATGAATGCAGAGAGTAAAAGTTCAGCTTTACTTACGTCACTTGGAAGATCATTTTCATTTTTCTTCTTGATAAAAGTATCAATCACCGTGGCATTTTTCTTTGCCTCCTAGTTTTTCACATGTTTGTTGGAAGATTTGTGGATTTTAAGCTTAGATTTATTGCAGTTTTTCAACTTCGTGTCACACACTGTGCAAATAGCTGTATGTTTATCTTTAAGATCAATTTTAAGCCAGTCTTTGAATTCATCATCCTTTAGCCATTCTTGGCGCACTGCTTGCTTGTACCATATTTTAATTTTCTTTTTTGGTGGTGTACTAGCTCCACTAGGGCCACTGGTTACCTCCCTATCACTGTCACTAAGTTCCTCTATATCACTCATATTGTTAATTAATTAAAGCAATTAAGTTTGACCTGCCACAAGAAAGTACTTAAAATGCACATCCAAAGGGGATAAATAATCACGAAGATTCAGATTCACGAACTGAATGAAGTGCCGTGGTTGGCGCTGGCGGACGGCGGATGGTAATTGTGACGGTGCCAGATATGGCTATATACTACCTATATTATGTAAGCAATGGTTAACTCATCCCTAGGCCAAGTATTAAGGACCATTTTAAGTGCTTTCAAAAAACAAAAGAAAATAATGTAGGAATTAAAAGCTAATAATCAACCATTATTCATATAATATTTGTAGACAAATAAAAAGGCAACATCTCATGTTGGCGCCTCTTAGCTGGACATGTCTAGTCGTCTAGTAACGGTTCCTGAAGTTCTGAACTACTCTCGGACAGTCGGACTCCCGTCATCCAATCTCTCTCTCTCTCTCTCTCTCTCTCTCTCTCTCTCTCTCTCTCTCTCTCTCTCTGGTGCAGAGTGTTTTCAGGATTAATGGTCCAAGATACGAGGACAATAACAGGAAATTAAGGAAATTTTCAGTGCTACAATTGAGAATGTCCCAAAAAGACAAGATTTTCACATTTTATAAGAAAAAAAGCCTAGCCGACAAGGTCTATGTAAAAAAGCCAAGATCTAGTCCAAAAAGCCTAGGAGTGGCAACCCTGAAGGCCAGCGTTCTTTGCAGTTAAGCCCCGCCCACTGCTTACGTCATGACCATCCCTTAGAGCTAATTGGCTGGCAATAGTTTCGAAAAGTCGGTTAATCTGTGGTTCTTTTCATGTTCATTAATATTGCAATGGCTGTTGTACCGAACTAAATTACGTTCTGCAGATTATCAAAAGGAAATGTTATATTATCCCTGAAGTAAAATCGTAATACGCATCTCAATAAAGGCGGTTAAAAAAAAGGAAAATATGAACGAAGTCAGGAGTGTTCCGCGATGCTGCTACAGTGTTGTGCTTCGTAAAGGAGGTTCACCTGAACACGGAGGTGACACAGGGAATGTCTGCGTTCGAATCGGTGCACTTGAATCACTGGACAATGACAATTACCGTCTGATGTTGTCAAGCGTGTTCACCATTCTAAACCTAAATACAAAGACTTTCTCAGACCTATGCAGACTGATATTTCATATTGATTTCAGGAAATTTTACTACATTTTAACAGTCATAAAATCGATTTCATTGCACTCGTTTACACATTCGGAGGGATGACAAGCAGTGACTGCACTCTACAAATCCTGTATATGACTATGTTTAACTTAAGGTTTTACAGTATAATAGGCTGTACGAGTAGTATTGGATATAATTTGCTGAGAATTTTCCTAAGGACGTTATCTTCTTTCGAAATAACTGGATCATAAAAATGGACGTAGACCTATAATGTCGTACGTCTTTTTGTCGGTTTACGCAGCTTATGGTGTTTTGATTATAGGCCTATCTTATACTCAGTCGTTTTATTGTGGTTATCCTTATTTTTTTTTTATAGTGCTTGTAGTTTTGTGTCTTCGAAAACTTCATATGGTGACCTACAACTGCAGAATAAACATAGACCTAGTCATAAAATACTGGTGTAAAGAATTATCTGCTTACTCTTGTCAATTGAAATTTAGTCATTCGTTTTAATTAAAAGTAATCGGGATCTTTATGAATATAGACTACGCTAAAATATTCTCCTAACAACAGAGAGAGAGAGAGAGAGAGAGAGAGAGAGAGAGAGAGAGAGAGAGAGAGAGCGAGCATATTTACGGGCTCATGTATCCTTTTGTCCAACAGGGTAACCTGTAAGAATGCCCCCGAAAGCAAATGAATATCATGGGCTACTCTCTGACTAGTTTGGATCCTCTCATACATAACTTTTTCAGCTCTCATTTATTTTTTCTTATTTCGTTAAGCATCTTATGATGCCTTCCTACCATAGCCTTCATTTTCATAGAAATGCTACAGCAGCCTCATATTTACCCTTTTGTAAATATATTTTCAATATAATTATTTCATTGAGGCAGTCTGATAGTTGTGTGTAAGGCTGAGACAGTCCTATGATTGATGTGTGTGTGCCATCGCGTCGGCTACGTGCCCATAAGTTTTACTTTTATTCTCTGTGGTATAAGTGGCGTTACAATTACTACGGCCACCCACGCATGTCTGTGCATGTGCACTTGCTTATACGTGTACATTCCACTTTATATTATGCATTATATATCGTGGAGTTGAAACTACTATATTAATTAAAAGTGACTCTGTTTCCAAAAGATACGAGAAGAAAACTATTTGCGATAAGAAATTGACGTGTACTGTAGGCCCATGCCCTGTCATGTTCTCTAAATATGAGAATTTAATGTGTGGTCCTATGACCTGTCATTGCCTCAGTATATAAGAAACTGACGTGTAGGTCTACGACCTCTCATTGCATCAAAATATAAGAAATTGACGTGTAGGCCTAATCCCTCAATGATATTAACGTTTGACATGGCTGCATAAGTGTATACTTCATTTCAATTAATGTGTTCTATGTGGGATCGCTTATGTAGGCCAACACCAATTTAAAAAAAAAAAAAAAAGCAAGGTGCTTGTGTATTTAGGCTCCGCATGATAAATAAAAAAAGATGCACAGACTAAATGACCCAAGATCTTCCTAATGACGTATAACTTAAAATATATCTTTTAACGGAGATATCAATTGCAACTTCAAACTCCGGGAACTCTGTGGCGTCATCATTCATGCACGACGCTCAACGTGACCGAACGGAGTCAAATCCGTTCTGGTAATCATTTGGACTGCTAACTAGTGTGACGTCATTCACCCCTCGAGAGCTAACCAATCACTGGCGTGCAGTGGGCGGGGCTTAGCTGCAAAGAGCGGTGGACTCTGCTATATTGAGATTTCCTTTCTAGCCTCGCACCTGCCCCTACAGATGGCGGCTTCTTGCGAGGCTTTTTTCTGTTTTTAATGCAAACCATCTGCTGGCGTCCTCCATCACAGGGTGATTAGGTGCCTGTGCGAGGCTAGAATGACAGGGTGGCTCAGAAAAAGAACGGACGAACACTGAGTTCGTATGCCATACATTGACCCTGACTTCAACTTGATCTAAGCACTTATCAAGCCATAGTCTTAAGTACTAAGGTGTTTATAGGAATAATAACTTCATTAAAGTATAGAAGTAAGGACCACCTATATAATTATAGTCTGTTGACTGTATCAGAAGACCTATGAGGTCAAAGCCTCTAGTCAGTCGAGCACCAGGAACCGGAAGAGGAGGCCATAGAATGAAGGCAGGAACTAATGACATAAGGCATTAGACCGATGCCTCAGTATATAAAAAGATATTACTCTTTTTATCTTCTAGACCAAGCTTTGTCAGGCGTGAGGTTTGACGAATCTGGTTTGATTTAAACCACTGAGGTTTAATGGTTGGTTTTCATCTTGTTAAGATGCGGGTTTATATTTAAATGAGTAACGACAGCAGGTGACTCAGGTTGGTTTAAGGGAGACGAAGAAGATGACCTACACCTATATATATTATGTCGAGTCAAACAGACCACTGAACAAGAATGTAGTCTTATGTATAACTTGCTTTTATCATTCGGTCAAGTAAGAAAATAATCCTCTAGTTCAATCCTTTTTAAATCCTCTAAATATACACCTGTAGAATTTCCACCTCAAGTAATGGATTTAGGAGTAACCCTAGACTGGAATTGTCATCCATCAGGCTTACAGCTACGGAGATAGACTGAAATGCTCTTGATACATGCACTTGTTTGTATGCGTGTGTGTGTGTGTGTGAATATTTGTTAGCGGATTTATATACCGGATTATAAGGCCAGAACTAATAGTGTGGGTATCATTCCTCTGTCCACCCACGGTTGGTTGGAGATGAGGCACGTGCGCATAAGTAGCTCTTGATTGTCTGACAGTTAACGTGTCCGATACCCTTGGCTTATTGTGATAAATATTAAACTATTTCTTCGGTAACGTATTCGAATATTGATATTTTCAAAGAACCCCCATACTTTCTTTTACAAATCATAAAAATGCCGATTTGTATCGATAATATGAGAGTATAGTCAAACGAAAGACGAGCTTGTGTAAAACAGTCTACTCAGATCAAACACAAACGAACGAGCGATGGGTTTCAATAATCATTATGCTTTATCTCACCGGTACATATACCCAAAGCTACACTTGCTACAGTCCTGCGCTCACAAACTTTACAGATTACAAGATTTCCTTATGACTAAAAATTTGTTCTATGTACGATTTCATTGAATGAATACGAAAATAGCTTTACTATGGTACCAAAGTTATATAATCCACATCCGGAAACCGGAAAAGTAACAAGAAGCATTGACAAGCGAACGATAGACCTAGTCATCAGATATCTCATTTTACTGACCTGCTTTCAAGCACTCTTTCATTTCATGTCAATCAAAACTACTTTCAGATTGTAACCCTGATTTATTCATTTTATCTAAGTATACCATTCCAATGCCTTCATTGAAAAAGGAAGTCTAGGCCAGCCTCTTACGCGAACATAATGTCATCGGCACAATGGATGACGGGAACTCAGTGAGATTTCAAACTTTTGCTCGATATGTTATTTGTTAAAACACTCCTAAAATTGCCCAGTTACTGAATTGTTATAGAAATGAATGCTCAAGGAAAAATCATATAAATAAGCAAAGTATTCTGAAAGAAAACGGCCGTGCCACTGTCAAAAAAAAAGAAAAAGAAATTTCCTGCCCTCAGTCCACCCAGTGTTGAGTTGAGGTGGTTGCTCCTTCTCTCCTTCCACCTTCCCCAGAACAGCTGCTTCATAGACAACAATATTGAATGTTATTTCGAATGTTCCCTATTCATGTAATTTACACGTAAGAAATGATTAAAACTCCTTTTATTAGCACTCACATAGCCAGATGTCTTTTTATTTACAGTGAGAAGAAGCACAAATCGAAACCTCATCGTTCGTTTGTGCTTGATTGGCGTAGACTATATATATATATGATACGAGTTCATCTTTCGTGTGCTTCTATTGTGATGATATTATCGAAATAAATTGGTTTGCTTATGATCTATATCAGCTTGTGTGAGGCTTGTTTGTAGATCTAAGCATTCAGATGATTGCTGAAGATGAAGTTTGCCTTTTTTTATCAGAGCAAGGAAGCGATATCGGAAACATTGATTTCAACCAATCGCCAGCTGTAAATAGCTAAGGTACGGGGCGGATGTCATGTCACGTCCACCAAATGCCTTCGTTGGTCAGTGGACAGATGGAATGAGACTGACTGTAATTATTTTCTTTATTCTATAATCTACATACAATATTTAACATAGTTCTTTACATTGAAATTAGCATGACTTGGTTCTACAAAATGTGAATTAGCCTGCAGTACTATAGTGATTTAAATTCTTTCAAAAAATTCCCAAAGGTTTTCGTAATCTTATTAGCATTATCAGAAATTAATTTTACATCATTTTTGCATTGCATGCACTTCGTTCTTATACGGTGGGGACCGAGATTAACTATGAACCTAGGTTTATCACTTCATTGACCTTGAAAGCATCTCTCTCTCTCTCTCTCTCTCTCTCTCTCTCTCTCTCTCTCTCTCTCATATTATTACGACAGGAAGAAAGCAATGTCACTACTAATGAAAGGGGAATTTATGAAAGGGCCTAAGCTATAATTATCTCTTCATGGCTACCTGCTGTAGGCCTATGTCGGTCGACTCCAGACGAATGTCAAGTTTGCCAACACTTTCATCTTCTGCTGACATTTGGACTCTTCAAAGAAAGCTGCTTATGAATGGACTCTGTCTAAATCATGTTGTCATACTGAGAGAGAGAGAGGGGGGGAGGGGATTGAGAGCAGTTGTCTCTCCCTCTGTCACGAGCAGTCCTGTCCGTCTGTATGTCTGTTATAGCCAGTCCTGTCTGTCTGTCTCTGTCATAAGCTATCTTATCTGTCTGTTTGTCACAAGCACTCTTGCCTGCCTGTCTGTCACCATCAGTCTTGTCTGTCAGTCTGTTTCTGTCACAAGCAATCTTGTCTGACGGTGTGTGTCTGTCATAATCAATATTGTCTGTCACAATCAATATTGTTTGTCTATCTGTCTGTCACAAGCAGTCTTGTCTGTCAGTCTGTGTCTGTCACAATCGTCTGTCTGTCTGTCACTGTCACAAGCAGTCTTGTCTGTCAGTCTGTGTCTGTCACAATCGTCTGTCTGTCTGTCACTGTCACAAGCAGTCTTGTCTGTCAGTCTGTGTCTGTCACAATCGTCTGTCTGTCTGTCACTGTCACAAGCAGTTTTGTCTGTCAGTCTGTGTCTGTCACAATCGTCTGTCTGTCTGTCACTGTCACAAGCAGTCTTGTCTGTCAGTCTGTGTCTGTCACAATCGTCTGTCTGTCTGTCACTGTCACAAGCAGTCTTGTCTGTCAGTCTGTCACAATCGTCTGTCTGTCTGTCACTGTCACAAGCAGTCTTGTCTGTCAGTCTGTCACAATCGTCTGTCTGTCTGTCACTGTCACAAGCAATCTTGCCTGTCAGCCTGTCTGTCACAGGCAATCTAGTCTATCTATCTGTGTATGTCTCAAGCAATATTGTCTGTCTGCCTGTCTGTCACTGTCACTAGTAATCTTGTCCGTCTGTGTCACAAGCAATCGTGGCTGTCTGTCTGTCTGTTACTCTCACAAGCAGTGTTGTCTGTCTGTCACTGTTGCATGCAATCTTGTCTATATGTCTGTCTGTCACTCACAAACAATTTTGTCTGTCTGTCTGTTTGTCAGTGCCATAAGCAATCTTGGCTGTCTGTGTCTGCCACTGTCATAAGCAATCTTGTCTGTCTGTCTGTATGCCACTGTCCTAAGTAATTTTGTCTGTCTGTGTCTGTCAAGAATATTGCCTGTCTATCTTTACAAGCATTCTTGTATGTCTGTCCGCGTCTGTCTCAAGCAGTCTTATCTGTCTGTCTGTGGCTGTCACAAGCAATCTTGTCTGTCTGCCTGTCTGTCACAGGGTATCTTGTATGCCTGTCACTGTCACAAACAATCTTGTCTGTCTGTTACTGTCACAAGCAATGTTGTCTGTCTGTGTCTATCATAAGCAATTTTGTCTGTCTGTCTCTGTCACTGTCACAAGGAATGTTGTCTGTCTGTGTCTGTCACAAACAGACTTGTGTGTCTGTCTGCCACTGTCATAAGCAATCTTGTCTGCCTGTCTGTTTGTCACTGCCTCAAGCAATGTTGTTGTCTGTCTGCTTGTCGCTGTCACAAGCAATGTTGCCTGTGTGTCACAAGCAGTCTTGTCTGTCAGTCTGTCTGTCACTGTCACAAGCAGTGTCGTCTGTCTGTGTCTGTCAAAACACGGCATTCTCTCTCTCTCTCTCTCTCTCTCTCTCTCTCTCTCTCTCTCTCTCTCTCTCTCTCTCTCTCACCTTACTGTTGTGACTATTCTCAAAGAATGTTAAATTACACCTTCTTTGAACAAAATGCTTGAGACTAATATAGGCCTAGCACGGCGGTTTCAATTACCCAGTTGTTGTAGATTTGTTCTTCCTGGTGAAAAGTCCACAAGGAACAATATACCATTACACACATAGTCAGGGGTATTCTGGGACATTCTGGGTATACAATAGTGGTTCTCTGGGCATTCAGTAATGCATTCCTGCATATTCTGGGGATTCAGAGGTATTCTGGGCATTCAGTGGTATTCAGGGGCATTCTGGGTATTCAGTGGTATTCTGGGGCGTTCAAGGTATTCAGTAGTGGTTTGCTGGGGTATTTTGGGTATTCAGTGTTATTCTGGGACATTCTGGGTTTTCAGTGGTATTCTTGTGTATTGTGGTTATTTAGTGGTATTATGGGTCATTCTGGGTATTCAGTGGTATTTTTTTGGGGTATATGTTTATCCAGTATTGGTATTCTGAGCTATTTAGTGTTACAATGAGATATTTTCAATGGTATTCTGGGGTATATGGGTATTTAGTGGTATTCTGCCTGAGGGCATCAGTGGTGCTGCCCTGGTGGAAGAGGAGGGGGGGAAGTTAGGTAAAGTAAGAAGTACCAGCAGAGAGAGAGAGAGAGAGAGAGAGAGAGAGAGAGAGAGAGAGAGAGAGAGAGACCCCTCCGTGGGGTCTTCCTTCCCTCTGACCCTTTCTGATGACGTCATCATCCTTACACCAAACCCGCAGCCGCCGCCGCCCGCCCACCACCCCTGTCCAGCTTCATTCCTTGGAATCAGCCTCAAAGTCCCTCAAGAAGGAATTCCCGCTGCCTCTCCTCCAGGGATCTGGAACTGGAATAGGGAGAGACACAACAGGAAACGGTTTTGTCAATTAAAATCGGCTCTTGGCTCACTGTGGCCTGTTCGAGGCTAGAAGTCCTCCACCGCGATTGGGTTCCTACAAATGACTTCATTGAAGTACTGGAGTGAAGAAGACAACATTGCGATGTCGTCTTTCGACCATATCAGAAGACGAAGTCAAAGCCAGCATGTTGTGTAGAAATCTTTCACCCCTTCAACTTGAGTCATTCTTATCACCAGGAATAATAACCCGAAGGAGTCTTCAGTCGCCATCACTGCGCTATATTCCGGTGCACAAGTTCCAAGTTGTGACTCAGGACCCCCTTCTTCTTCTTCTTCTTCTTTTACCAAGCAAGCAGCAAATTTCCCCTCGACATTGTTTACTGAATGCTAACTTTACACCTGATGACTTCTTCTTCTTCTTCTTCTTCTTCAGGATGGAGAGAGAGAATGGGATGCTACTGTCGCCTTCTGTATCTAATTTATGTGTTTACGTAGATGTTTGTCACCAGGCGAGGAGAAATCTCTCTCTCGAAAACTACGAAAGACTACACAAGGAATAAAAGACAAGCAGATTGAAACTGTGCCACTCACCTAAGCCAAAACCTGTCAGAGAGAGAGAGAGAGAGAGAGAGAGAGATTTACAGAAGAAAGTATGCCGTAGATCATGAGGACATAAATTCGATTACGGCTGTTCTCATCTTGAGTTTAAGTTACCTGTTTATTATTGATTGAGAGATACGCCATACTCTCTCTCTCTCTCTCTCTCTCTCACTCTCTCTCTCTCTCTCTCTCTCTCTCTCTCCCTCTCTCTCTCTCAGCCAATGGGGCTCGCGGCCTCATCCCTCGTAGAAATTCTTGCATAGGTACCAGATGGGTTTGGCCACCTCATACCTTGTGGAGAATAAAATGAGTAGGGTCGTGCATCCTCATCCCTTGTGAATAAACACAAAGCACTTTTGAGGATGTTCATCTCTATCGTCCTCCAAGGGGGCAGAAGAATCCTGGCTTGCAACTTCACCCCTTGTGAAAATGTCCATCCATGGGACAAGAGTTGTGAATAAAGCCCTCATTCTTTGACAGGATCGTGTTAGAGACATCACTGAGTTATTGTGTTTTATTTTAGTTATATTAAACACTACTTAAGCCTTATAGGTTCCACTTGAGTTAATATACAAAGCTGTGACTATTATTATCATCAGTTATATTGTATGTTGACGAAATGTCG
Organism: Macrobrachium rosenbergii; assembly: GCA_039081455.1. NCBI lineage: Eukaryota > Metazoa > Arthropoda > Malacostraca > Decapoda > Palaemonidae > Macrobrachium > Macrobrachium rosenbergii. The sequence goes on along the minus strand of JANJGK010002572.1, from coordinate 98,930 downwards.
AAAGAGCTCGAGTGTTTTTTTATTAGACTCTTTAGGCGTCCGTGGGAATGATCACCAAATGCACGAAGGACATTCTTTTCGTTCTTAAATGTTTCACAGCCAACACAAAACAGTTGCAAAAAAAATTGTCAATATATCTCTTATCAGAAAACTGAACTAAATTATAAATTTCCACTTTTGAAGATTATGACATAAATTAAATACATTGTATTGTAAAGGGAAATCAGAGTGACGTGTGAAATGGCAAAAGAATCCCGGGGCCTTCTTATAGTTCCTGAACGTCGCATTATTCTCGAGAGCCCTCATGAAGACAGCCCAGCTTCATCCTTCCCGGTACTTGTTCTTTTAAATCTTAAATCTATCAAAATTATTTAGAAAAAACGTTTGTTTTTCAGACGGGAAATTCCATTAAGAATTTGGCGAAAGAAATTTGGAAAACCGAATCATTTTCGCCACCGTTCTTTTTATTATTATTGGAACGACATAACCTGCAAGTTGTTGTTTAGTTGATCAGCTGAGAAGTCCTCCAAGGCGACCCACTGGCAGTGACATCCGGTCATTTTTCCTCAACAACGAAGAAAAACGGTATTGTATCTGTGAGTTATAATAAGTACCGTTCATAATTTATAATTCAGGTGGACACATAAGTAAGCAGACGTCTGATAAGAGAGAGAGAGAGAGAGGACGAAATATGAAGGCCGGCCATCCAGGGGCTGCTCAGCCAGGATAATGGGGCGGGTGGCTGGCGTCACTGGCTTAATTTTTCTGTTCAATAACATTCTTAAGCATTCAGATGCAGTTGAAATATTGTGCGGTTAAAATGTCTGATATCCTCACAGGCCTCCTTTTGATGGAGACAGGCTTCTTCTGCCCTTTGTAGGGCTCTCGGCAAGTACTGTAGTACCCAGGCTACGCCTCTCCAGACATACAGTAGGCTTTAGTAAGGCTACCTGGGTCAGTCCTCTCCTCCTCCTCCTCCTCTCCTCCTCCTCCTCCTCCTCCTCCTCCTCCTCCTCTCCTCCTCCTCCTCCTCCTCCTCCTCCTCCTCCTAACCACCGTAAAGGCCCAACAGACTTACCTGGGGGAGTAGCGTGCCCTTTGTTGTGCCAGAATCCTGCTTTTTCTCTGTAAATCCAGTTTGCACTCACTGCCACACAGGGGCTCAAATCCTATTTTTCCAAAAGGCTGTGATGTGGACGCAGCTGAGTTAACATCCCCCTTTTGCTTAAAACATCAATTACAGTAACTGAACCAACCTAACCTAACCTAGTAGGCCATGTTACTTGGCTGGACCCACCCTTTGCTAAAAACATAAATTATATATAGGTTGTTATAGTAATTAAACCAACCCAACCCAGCAGGCTGTGTTACCTGGCCAGAGGGGCTTCGCCCCTGCAGGACCCCCCCTTTAAAGAAAACCTAAATTCATTAAAGAGAACAAAGTTAAAGTAGGTTAACAGAAACTGTTACAGTTGACAAAAGGGTTACGAACCATTCTAAGGCAAACATTCAGGGCAACAGTCGGAGAGACGAAGGTCTAACCTGTGAGGGTCGCGCATGAATACCCCCCCACCCCCCTCCAAAAGAGAAAAACTTCTCAATTCCCCCCGAAACCCCCTGTTTCCTCACAATTCCTCTTGGGTGCAGCCCCATTCTTTGAGGCCTGTCCTCAATTGTAGTGCCATATTGAAATGCTTATAAGGTAAACGTCACCTGGAGCAAATGCATTAATGTACGGGAGCAGTATATGATAACTGTGACCGAGGAAATTTTCCTTCTGCTTTCCTTTATAAAAAACGAAAACAGAAATATAAGAAACTCAGAGTGTGAATCCACCTGTCGTTTCACCCATTCCTAACCATCCGTTTGGGCTGCACTGCGAAGAATTAGGAGGGTTTTCCTCAATGTAGAGTTAACGGTGTAACGTGATTGGTTGGATGAGTATTTATGGGCTTCAGACCCCCCGGCCACCCCTTTTTCCTTGGTGAAGAGTGGGCCTTTGTACCAAAAGCTCCCCTACAAGAGTGCGCATGTTTGGCAGCATTCGAAAAAGCACTAGTAGCAAAAGTATATGTCATTGTAACGGCTACCTCTGTTGTCTGGTTCCTCCTGTGTTTGTGCGAGGGTTTTTCATCACTGGAATGCTGTATATATACAGTCAAGTTTGGTCACCTTCTCACCCCCTGTGGTGTACCCCCACCCATAACCTCGCTTTCCCTAGGGGTCTCCTAAATTGTAGGATAGTAACAAGCGGGGGAGCAAATCAGCCTGTCCCATAACCCCACTTTCCTAACGGGTTCCCTAGCTTGTTGGATGAGGTTCTGTGGTTATTGCAGGTTAATTACAATCATGCAACAAAAATTGAAGGTAAGTCCATAATTAGCAACCAAAAAACTGTAGAAAAAGTTAAGTTAGAAGGAAATTGCTGCCGCAGAGCTACTACTGTACTTGGTTCTACCATTATTTTAGTCGTTTTCCCTCAGATTTTGATGAATGTAACATTGGGTGGAACCAAGGGGTTGCTCCGCATCTGGTATCACCTTGGAAAATGGCTTCTCTTATAGTATTTTGGTTGGTTATTAACAATGACCGTTATTTTTTGGCAGTCAACTGTAATTAACGTCGGCACTGATATGCTTTTGTATGCTGGCCATCCTGGAACGCTGTTGTGCGTGCGCATTATTATAAGGGAGCTTTTGGTAAAAAGTGGAGTTTCCTTCACTGGCGGTTGTCGTCCCCACCCAGCTAAATAACACGGCCTGCTAGTTTAGGTTAGGTTAGGATAGTTTCTTTTATGTTAGGTTTCCTTAGCCAATCCTTTCTTGAACATAAGGCTCCCTAATGACTTGAGCATGAGTGGAACCATTCCATAACAACAACATGGCAGTCGGTCTTTCTCCCAGCGATTCCCAAAACTCCGCGTTCCCAAAGGGTCCCCGACCATGTTGGGAATATGAGGTTAATAATAATTGACCAACAATCAACAACACCAGCTCCTCCATCAGCAACATCAAAAGTACAGGAAGAATCAATTTCCAGGGGAAGAGTCCCTGCAGAGTAGTCCTGTAGTTTACCTGACTTTGGTTTCACACCTTCCCTAATTTGTGCTTCTCCGGTCCCATTCTGACTTGGGGCATCACGGTCTATCTCTTGCTCATAGCCTACATGGCCTTGACCCTGACCTTGGGGTAGCTACGGCCCACCTGACCTTGAAGGCGGGTGTCTAGGGTAAGGACCTGGTACCCTAGGTTAGGGTAGAGGAGGTTGGTTGGGCCATTTACAAATGAAACAGGTCAAGAATGTTCAGAGCTCACATTAAAACAATCCCGTAGGGGCAGCGTCCCTTCGGCCCTTCCTACCTGCAACCCCTTTCATTCCTTTTAGTGTACCTCCATTCATATTCTCTTTCTTCCATCTTACTTTCCTCAACCCTCTCCTAACAATTGATTCAGAGTGCTTCAACTGCTTTGAGGTTTTCCTCCTGTTACACCTTTCAGAACTTTTTACTCTCAATTTATCTCTTAGATTTGAATGACCGCATAGGTCCCAGTGCATGGCGTTTGGCCTAAATATTCTAACCTAACCTAACCTACTGTAGAGTATCAATCCTTACCCTAGTGCATGGTCTTTTGTGGCTGGTTTGGTCGTTTGCGACCGAAAAGCACATCTGAAATGTTCAAAGCACGCTTCAAAATATTTGAAATTAATTGTTCCAAATCTGTAATGTAATAATGGTTCAAAGTCAAGTTTTACCAGAAATTATTAAAAGGGTCTTGGTATTGGCAGAGTAAGCCAAGTTTTTGTTGTGCTTTTGTTCAGTCAGCCTCGATTAGGTTCCTTTCAAGTTGAACTTTATGCATCGCAGTTTGGCTTCAGTACGAGGTTTGTGGTGAAGCCCAGCTTGTTGCTTGGAAACTTGGGATATTGATGTTTAAGTATTCCAGAGTAGCTGAACCACCAAAGTTGTTATTTGAAAGGTCACAGAAGAACTCTGTTGTCACTCTTGAATGAATGTCAGTTTACATACCTTTGGACGCCTGTAAAACTTAGATTAGTTTTATTTTAACCAATATCTTTTCTAATTCTGTATTCCTCTCACCACTGGACTGTGGAACAGTCTCCCTCCCCGAGGATGTCATGCATTCGGAACTTCTTCAGAATGTCAGGCGAAGAAGATGCAGTGTGTTACTACTACCCTAATACTACTCTTCTTCCATTTTAATCATTCATTGACATTTTTATCCATTGATTTATTCATTTAATTGATTCCTTTTTAATAAGTGACCTCTTCTTTCTGTTACTCTCCAGTGAACACCTGAGTAAGCTTTGGAAGCTTGAATTTCAGGTCAATGACCCCTTTTGTGCTTTTGTTCCATCTGAATAGGGTTCATCTTCATCTTCTGAATAATAATAATAATAATGTTAATAATAATAATAATAAATACATTCAGTATGTGCACATTTCTGGTGCAGTTGATATATTAGTTATTTATTTGCTGTTCAGGTGCAGACTCAAAGTAGAAGCACGATTGCAGGTAGACTGCTAATGCTAGGATTGTGTATTATATTAACATATTTTCCCAGTTTTTTCTTGTACCGGAATAGGTGCAAGTTATTAGTGCACCTCAGTTGTTTATTCACTAAAGTGATGCAGATCTTTTTGGTGTGATAAATAAATGGCTGAGCGTAGGCTTGAAAACTGGAAGTAGTATGGCTGGTGATTTTCTTTTCCTTGTGTACCTACCATGTGATGTGTTTTATCAGCATCTGGATTTGTGTAAGGCCAAGAGCCACAATATTACCATTATTATTATATTGTAGCTGTCTTACTGAAAACCATTTGTAAGTAGTTCAACTTGTTTAACTGAAATAGCAGACTTGACTTCATGCTGACAGAGCTGAGTGCTACTGGTGGTGAAGGGACTCTAAGGAACAGCCGTGAGTGCTACTTACAGGAGGATCCCCTGAAAGGCACATTGTTTCTGTTCTTCCTGAAGGAGGCAGTGAATGCATGAGTGACTGCCTACACATTCGTGACTGATGTGAAATACTGTACTTGATTCTGGTTTGTGGGGTTGAATGACTTTAGAAGTAAAGGTATCCTTTTGCAGTCGCTTGCATTTATTTCTTTATTCACTGGTATTCTTTCTTTCAGAGTTGAAGTTGTGGGGTGTCGCTTTGCATCAGTTAACACGTACAGTAACACTGAAGATGAATGCTGTCTATCTGTCTGTCAGCTCGTTCAGCTGAAGAGCAGGTAAACCTTTCTAACTGAAGCTTGTCTGTCTCTGTAGTTAGGCCTGTATGTGTAGTCTGTCAGTTCTAACCTTTCCACATTTATTTCTCAAGAACTATGGCGTCAGTATCAACCAAATGGGCATAACTCCTTGGGTAGAGGGTCAGCGTTTGATCCAAAGAGGTGCCACATCTTCTAAGGGGAGATGATTAAAAGTACTGTATGTACTGTACTGTACTGGGTTAGGTCAGTTTTGGAAATCATTTTCTAAAACCACCTCTTTGGGGCAGGGGTAGTAACATCAGTGCACCTCACATGGTGCACTGTAGGCATTACATAAAGGTTCTTTGCTGTGTCCCTTCGGCTCTTAGCTGCATCCCCTTTCATTCTTTTTACTGTACCTCCTTTAATATCCTTTCTCCCCCTTCCATCTGACTTTCCACCCTCTCCTAACAATTGTTTCAAAGTGCAACTGCTTTGAGGTTTTCCTCCTGTGACACCTTTCAAGCCTTTTAACTCTCAATTTCCCTTTCAACACTGAATGACCTTATAGGTCCCAGTGCCTCACCTTTGGCCTAAATCTTAAATTCCTTAAAACTTCCCAAAATAAAAACAAATAGCTTGAAGAGTTTCTGTAAGTAGTGCAGATATATTCAAAGCATGGCTCCCAGGACCATTATAGAACCCCAGTCAGGATCCAGAGTATATTTCTAAATCAGCAAGTTTGTGAGTCCTGTCGGCCCCAGAGCCAGAGCTGTGATAATCGATATGTCACTTCCTGTATGTGAACTAACTACTCGTGCCACGATACTCATTCTGGTGTCATTTTAAAGCGTCATACTTGACAGTCTCTATGGTGCTCAGAAAGAGAAATGTCGGAATGATTAGTTTGAAAATTTCCAAAAATGGTCAGAGCGTTGCAAAGACCTGTGAGGTTGGAATTTGGATGAATTTTCATCCAATCATGATTGATGTAAGGGTTAATGTGTAAGTGACCGCATTTGCGGTCTTATGGGCACACGTGTGAGTCATCCATGGGACAAAACGAGACTACAGAGCATCCCGTTCTCTCTCTCCCTCCCGTGTGTCAGCTGCCATCGCTCGAAGGAACGCAGCTTATACCGTACAATATTCCAGTCTGTTTCTCTGTAACCATTGTTGTCTCGATTCATGTACAATCACCACTACTTGCATTGCCATGCAAGCATTCCGATCATGTACTCATAATGTTCCACCGAATCTGCTGTGTCAAACTGTATAAATGTTTCTGTTAGTGAAGACGCCAAATGTCTCGCCATTTCACATATGTTACACTACTGCATTGTATTCATTAATCTGTCTCGAATCTCCTTCAAATGTCCATATGCAGAATTTCCTGGCCTTTCCATTGATATATGTTTTATCATTGTATGTTTGTTATGTCTCTCACAATCACCATCTGTTTGTCTGTTGACAAGCACAGATGTCTGAAACAAGTTTTGCCCTGTCTGTGTGTAGAAACTACTTTGTGGCTCACACCAGCCAATGACAACTTCGAAGATTCTGTACTTCCATGCAGTAAGGAACCACCAATAAACTAGACAACACCCAGCCAGTATGTCACTCAATCCCTTTCCTTACAAATGTTCTGTCAGCCTCATGTGCTCAAACTTCACTGAGCACAAGTCTTGGTCCATGGCAAGGAAGGGTCGTTTCAGTAGGAATCCACTGGACAATTCTATCAAAAAGTGAGGCTCAGGAGACCACTCTGGTCTGTGGGCTTCTTGTTCCATTTTACAGTTCCACTTTGGGTAACGCAGCCTGCTGGGTTAGGTTGGGTTGGCTGGGTTTGGTTAGTATATTGACCTGCATTTTACTTTGTCTATAATTATTCATTTAATTGAAGCAGCCTACTGTTTTAGGTTGGTAAGGTTATCATGATTGGTGCCTTGGAAATTGGTTTTCCCTATACTTTTAGGGCCGTTGGTAAAGGAGCTGACGTTTTGTTTTTTGCTGGAGTGTTATTCTTCCTAACGTGTTCCTACCTACCCCCCCCCCCACCCCCACCCTCATTTCCCAAGTGCCAGTACATTCTGCGTCTGCGCAGAACCTTCAGCCTGCCCCTGCTGCCGCTTCTCACCTTCCCCTGTATTTTGGGGGGACATGAGGAGCTCTCACCCTGCCTTCCTTCCCCCACGTTCCCCCCCTCCCCTCACTGCTCCCTCCCTGCAACGAAGGGCTCCCTGGGGTTTTACACTTCCGGAGTGCGCTTCCACAATGTAAACATGTCTGCTTCATTTGTGCGTGTTCTCCCCCACCCAAAACCCCGAATTCCCACGGTCCCCCTTTATTGTTGGGTAGAAATAAGAGCAAATAACACTTGGCCAACAGCAAACAAATGCGTCTCCTTTATCAGCAGCCCTGAAAGTCAAGGAAAACCAATTTCCAAGATAAAAACAGGTGCGGAGTTAATACTCAGAAATACCTTAAGTGTAATGAAGGAACCTTCTAGAACCACTGATACAACACTGTACTTGTGCAGATGAGCAGTGACATCACAGGTTTCATAAACCAGTATGGATGAGGTCAAAAACAGGTGCTCAGTATGAAATTAGAATGTGAGCCAAGTCTGAAAAAGAATAAATCACCAACTGTTTATCTCTCATGTTGCAATTTAGGAAGATGTTTTCAAAGGAAAGGAAAAGTATGAATATACATATGCCATTGCCACAAGAGATGATGGAAATAGTATATGAACCTGATTAATTGAGGAGTCTGCTTCATATGTAGCCTACAGTGGCTGGGTAAATATTTGGAATAACCCTGTCCATTCTGTCTCTGGCGAAATCAGTCTTTCTGATGATTTGTGATGTGATTTGGAGGAATTTGACGTTTATTTCCATTGGAAGTGTTTAATCAATCCCTTACCCCAGATCCACAGAAAAATATATAAAAAAGGACAAAAAATATAAACTAACATAATAATTTGGGACATGAGCTCTTTCCGTACCAGCAGGGTGGACCTTAAACAATGGAAATATTGATGCAGACCTAGTATCAGAAGACACATTCCAAAAGCTTTAGAATGAAAACAGTTGTGAAAACCTGTAAGAACAAGTTGCTTCGTCTTTTAGGGGCCAGGTAAAGCAAAAGGGTGGCCCACGTTTTGTGTGTTTGAGATGAAACATTTAAACACCTGTAATATTGACTTATGTAATTTGATACTAACATCTGTTAGATTAGCCTCTATCATACATATGATTATCAGTTTTAGATATTGATATATTACTCCTTTTTTCAGGTGGTTGGTGTACAGTATTGTCCTTGAGAGGCAAAAACAGGTGTTATTCTTCTGCATTACTGCCAATATTGTCATCTCTTCTTGGTCTGGTTCTTAGGAGTGTTGGAGTAGAGGAACGTCCATCCTGGTAAGAGACAATGCAATTTCAAAGTTGATTTTGAACTATAGTATTTTTTATGCATCTGTGAATGAGGCAGTACAGATAGATAAATAGATAGATAGGTAGATTATGGAAAGTCTTGCATCACTGTGGCACTTCCTTTGAATATATGAAGCCAGTTGAAACTCTTTGAACAAAGCAGAGCAAAGAGAATGTTGAGGGGAGCCTGTCAAGGGAATGTGCAGGAAATGGTGGGGTGCCACAAGGCAGTGTTATTGCACCTTTGCTGTCTTTCCTTCTCACTGATTTGTTTGTGAAAAATTTGGCAGGATATGAAAGAGAAGGGTTAGATTGGAGCAATAACAGAGTTGACAGACTAGTAGAGTTTAGATGAATATGTTTTAATGAGTAGAACACCAGAAGATTTACCTGGCTTGCTTAATATAATTTCATGTTTAGAGAGCTGGGGCTAATGCATATGTAAGAAACACACAACAGTATATTGTTTGGTAAGCAGGGTGTTGGTGTCTGTACATGCAAATGAATACAGAAGTTCCTGACCATCAGTGTTGTATTTTTGTCTCGGAAATAGTTTTGTCTTGCACTTTTGTTTTACACACACTTCAAAAATTGGTCAAATTATTTTAGAAGAATGTTGTTTAAGGTTTCAATACAGCACTATATACTTCAGTTGATTCTCTCTCTCTCTCTCTCTCTCTCTCTCTCTCTCTCTCTCTCTCTCTCTCTCTCTCTCTCTCTCTGTTGTGCTCATCAGCAGTATGTTTCACGCCAAAAAGAAAATGTGTGACGTACTGCATGAGGAAAGATGAACTATATGCAGTAAAGTGCATAAGATGTCTCCTGTTTAGCTGCAAAATATTGATCAGTGTATTATACGGATTTAATATCAGTTAATCACAGGTGATCATCTTTTACAGGTAACCGATCTTCAGCTGAAATGGACCCAATTCTTGCACAGCTGTGTTTTGTGGAAATGGTTCAGCTGAGTGCCACCTGAACTGCGTACAGTAGCCTGATCGAATTCCTCCTCCTCAGGTAGGTTCTTTTGGTGGGTGGTCATTCAGTTGGAAGGTTTGTCAGGTAATTGGCATTACTTGAGGTCCTCTGCAGTGTCCCTTTCATGGCCCCTAGCTGCTGCTGCAACCCCTTTCATTCCTTCTACTGCACCTCCTTTCATATTCCCTTTCTTCCATCTTACTTTCCTCAACCCTCTCCTTACAGTTGATTCATAGTGCCTCAACTGCTTTGAGGCTTTCCTCCTCCCATTACACCTCTCTACCTTTTTGCTTTTCATTTGAGCTTCAGCGCTGAATGATATCATAGGTCCCAGCACTTGGCCTTTGGTCTAAATTCTCTACTATTCTATATTCTCCATGATGGCCTCACCTTAGGTAGTGAATCTTTTGTAAATTGCACTGGGATGGATTTTTAGTTCAGACGTGAATGGGTTTTAGTAAAGCCTTCACAGTTACTGGTGGCCAGTTTGAGAAATCCCCTGCACAGCCTCAAAGAGGAGCCCAGGGCTTGATTTAGTGAAACATTTACTTGCAGTAACAGTCTCATTATTATTATTATTATTATTATTATTATTATTATTATTATTATTATTATTATTATTATTATTATTTGGAAATAGAGAAAGTTCTGGACTTGGTCCTGGGTTACTTTCCAAACTCCTGATCATCTTTCAAAAAGACTGAGGGTTGGTAACTGTTTTCTGTTCAACATTACTTATGAATTCAACTTGCATTCTCATGCAGGTCATTGCTTCAAATGCCATGTGGGTAAATTATGTACAGTTTTTTAAATGAATTATTAGTTTGAACCATACATTAATTTTGCAGAAGATGGTTTACAGATTTTAGGATGAAATCTTGGAAATCTTGATTGCCAGGGTAGGTCTTATTTGTTACTACTGGAAGTGCTGCTTTTGTAGACTGTTCCTTTGTGATACCATGCTACAGAATGTTTGCACTTTTTCCAATTCAATGACAGACTTTTTTTAAAATCATTAAGCAGTGTATGATGATCTGTCTATGAGCAAGCAAAATATGGCCTTAAATTATCCACAGTGTTGAAGTCTGAGAAAGATTTGGCAAACATTTAAGTACTTTATTGACTGTACTGAAGTTTGAAGTTGTAAGAGAAGTGAACAAGTAGCATGATGGCCATTTTGAGTGAGATGAGAGATGGTTAATTTGGAGTGGGAGGGAACAGTTTTTGGCTACAATGGAGTAGTACTCGACTCATTAGTGTGAGCTGTCGGTAGGAAAAACTGTACTTAGTGTTGAGACCTGATTTTGACCTGTTTGTCATTTTTTACATTTTTTTAGTTAGAAGACAATTCAAGTAGTGTTCCTTTGGCAGTTAACCATGACTGGGATACCTGATCTGTAAAAGAAATCTTTTCAGATGTTGTGGCTGGAAGGGACTCTATGAAAGAAGTGCTGAACAGATTGTTGGTGAAGGAAACGGAGGTCACAGCAGGCAAGTCCTTCACTCTGTCATCTGGAAGGAAAGGACCATCCCTCCCCCCCCCCTTCAATTCAGTGTCTGTCTCCACTTCAGGGCAGCAGCGAATGAACTGTGTATGAATATGTAATGGTTAGGAGTTGCTTTTGTTGATTGCTGGAGTAAATTGCTTTTGTTTATTTGAGGAGCTCTCAGTGGTTAGAGATGATCTGGTTTCATTACTGTACTGTTGCTTGCTGATCCTCTCTCTCTCTCTCTCTCTCTCTCTCTCTCTCTCTCTCTCTCTCTCTCTCTCTCTCTCTCTCTCTCTCTCTCTCTCTCTCTCTCTCTCTCTCTTGAAGGTGTTCTTGGTCTTGTGAGGTGTTGAGAGTTTTGCTGCGTGCTGTTTATGCTGTGAATGGTTTGGGATTCCAGAATAAGCACGAGATCATGTACTGTTGAAGGATGTACAGAAGTGTATTATAGCCTTTGGCTTTGCAAGTGACTGCCACCAGTATTACATGTTATAGATTTATAAGAAACAAGAGCCATAAGTAAGTTCATAGCTGTGGTATGCATACCAATAATGCATTTAGGAAGACATCTTGTATTTAGTGGTAAGCAGTGTTATTCGTTTGCTCAAAAGATGATGGAAGTTTGGGTCTAGACTGTAGGCCTTCTGCTGGTTGGGAATATTAGGCACCTTCCAGTTAGGGCATGGAAGATGTGGACTGATGAAGAATGAGTGTGTTGCAAGGAGTTAGATTGAATGATCTGGTCAGCTTGTGATTTGGAAGGTATTTGCAAGTGAAGGACTGAGAGAGAGAGAGAGAGAGAGAGAGAGGGAGGGAGTGTGTGTGTGTGTTTGGAGGATGCAAGAAGGTTGGGTGTGGGATTGGCTGTTTATGCTTCATCAAGCTTTTGAAGCTAAGCAGTCAGCTGAGGATGTCCCTCTCCCTGATGCTTGTCGTCCTGAACCTCTTCCTACAAAATTAGTTTGCATTTTGCTCCAGGTATGTTAAGAAAGTTCTGGATAATCTTGATAGCTGAGGTGGAGAAGACCCTGATCGTTTCTTCCCTTTGTGTTTTAAAAAAGTGTCTAATGTGTTGTCTCCCAAGTTTAGTAGATTCTATAGATTTAGTATCTTTGCGGATGAGTGCAATCTTTGTAATACAGTGCCTGTTCCAGAGAGTGGCATATCTGCAGACTGCAGTAACTACAGGCCAATCTCTGTTCTCCCTGTGCTCTCCAAAGTTGCTGAAAAACTTATTTTTAAGCCTCTATATAAGTATGTGGAATCTAAAGGATTGTTAGCTGATATTCAGTATGCATATAGGAAGCTGTTAGGTACCTGCAAGGCTCTTTTAGACTTGACATGCCATTTGCAAGAGAACCTTGATAAGGGTTTTGAGTGCAGAGTAATTCAAATAGATTTTAGTGCTGCTTTCGATTTAGTAAATCACAAGACACTATTTATAAACTTCAGAATCTTGGAGTGGTTGGATATGTTTTAGGAATACTTCAAGATTTCCCTACAGGTAGGCAGCAGCAGCGAGTTGCTGTGGATGGGATCTTTAGTGAACCAAGACCTATTGTGTCTGGAGTTCCACAAGGCAGTGTTCTTAGTCCACGGTTATTTTTAGTGTACAAGTGGTATGGTTGTTGGCCTGGAAAACAAGACTGTTCAGTATGCCAGTGATGCAACACTTGTGGGAGCGGCAAAGTCTCCACTTATGAGAAGTGAAGCTGCCCTCAGCCTCAATCGGCACAGGGACCGGATCAGGGAAATGGTGTAGTTGGTGGGTTATGAGGCTGAACCCAAGTAAAAGAAAAACAGTATTGATTAGCAGGTCTCGTACAGATTTCCCACCCTTGAGGTGGATGGAACTTTGCTGAATGAGACTGAAGCTTTAACTATTCTAGGTGTAACTTTTGACTCGCATCTTACGTTTGAGAAACTTCTCATGGAAGTTTCAGCAAATGCCTCACGAAAGTTAGGTATTGTTCATAAGGCCTCATATATTTATAACAGTGATAAAGTCAGTGCAACTTGTTTTAGCTCATTTGTACTCCCTTCACTAGAATACTGCTCTCCAGTGTGGCTGTCTGCTTCTGCCAGTGATTTCTCTCTTTTAGATAGAGTGGTATGTGGTTGTAAAGTATCTGTTCCCTAATAGTAGCAGTTATGACTTGGACCATTGACAGATAGTCTCTTGTTTGTCACTTTTTCATAAGTTGTATTTCAACAGAGATCTTTCACATTCACAGTTGACCCCTGATCCCCTTTTTGCCTCGCTGTTGAACTTCTCAGTTCTAGAGGTCCTTTATTCCTCACACCGTTGGACTGTGGAACAGCCACCCAGAGGGTGTGATGCAATTGGAACTTCAGAAGTTCAAGCAAAGGTGTAATGCTTTGCTACCCTGATACTATTCTCCTTGTATTTCAGTACATTTTTATCTATTTGTTAATTAATTAATTTGTTTTCTTTTGTAATAAGTGAGTGATCTCTCTTCTTTTTATGTTTCTTTTTACCTCCTCTTACTTCTTCCTAATGAAAATCCTAATATTCTTTGGAAGCTTGAATTTCAAGTCAGTGGCCCCTTTGGTGGGCTTGTTCCATGTGAGTATGTTTCATCATCTGAATAATAATAATAAAATATATTCCCTAATAGGAACTCTGTGGCATGAAAGGTTTCTTTCTGCATTGAAAAGCTTATTTCAAATGAAGGTCTCATTGCTGGGCTTGTGTGTGGTCCTCACTTTGCCCAGCATTCCTTGGGAACAGAGAACAGGTATGTGCAGGGTATATACAGTAATCATCTGGTACCCCCTAATGTTGGCCTTGGAGTTTTCTGAAAGATGCATCAGGACTCCTGAAAAGGAGCTCTCCAGACAGCCAACACCTGCAACAAGATTAGTTGGTCAGTTTGGGAGCTATTTCCATGGAGGTTTGTCTAGCATGATAATGATGCTCTTGATACTGAAGTTGATCCTGTGTTTTGGTCAATTTATCTCTGTGGATCATACCTTATTTATTTCTTCACTTCACTCTGTAACACATTCTTTGGCTCCTCTGGGTTGGGTACATCTTGCTTCAAGGAGGTCATCTGTCAGTTCAGAAAATGAATTGTTGAGTAGGGGTCAGAGGTGTCATGTTGTTAAGGGCAGAGGCTTTCTCTCAGGAGAATGAGAGAGAATGGCACCCAGTGGTTTTTTTTTTTTTTATCCCAAGGAGCTTCTGTGATGCTTCCCCCAGGTTCTTGGACGTGTTTTCTTTCCTTTAGAGTGCCTGAGGGAGGAACCAAGGTTATGACTCAACCATTCTGTTTCTGCACAAACAAGTAATGGGCACAGGATAAACCTGGGATGATTTGAATGTTTCCAGATTTTTCCATTCCAGAAATGTGTTTGTCATTTGTGGAACCTTTGTGAGTTGCAGACTAGATGGGCAGAGATGATGGAGGCTGATTTTGGTTATCAGGCAATGTTTATGTCCTGTCCAAACAGTTTGGGAGGAGGAGAGTAGGTTGACACCTCTGTAAGAGTTGTATAGGGACATAATACTTCTTGGCATCAGAAAGTAGGTAGAATGTGGTACCCACATTGCATATTTTTCCCAAGTGGCTGTGTATGTGTAGAGATGAGATGTCAGTGTTAGTAAAATGGGTCATGAAGCTGTTGCAGTTATGCAGTCTCGCAAAGTTGTGCAGTATTGGGTGATTTTATAAGCTCACTTTCAGAGAGATGGTCATGCAGGATTTACTTCAAGAAAGCCCATTTGTCCTCATGACGTACTGTCAGTCTTAACAAAGTAACTAGAAATCTTGTCTGTCATGCTAGAAATATCTACCACTCATTAAGGTAAAAGGCCCTTATATATTTTTTAATTCAAACTCTATCAGAAGGTACAAGTTTACCATTGCTTTATAATGACAAGTACGTGTTATTCTGAATTCAATTTTATTTTGCAGGTTGTATCAGTCATCATGCATTATGACTGGTGAAGAATTTAGCTCCAGGAGCTGTGGTCTGTGAAGCAAAGGCATCTGTCCCCTTTGTGTGAATCTCTCTGGTCTTTGTTCCAGAGCCCTGAAGGGGCCAGACACATACATCAGAGACAGGATCAGGTGGGAAATCAGTGGTGTTCTGTAATAGTTCCCTTCCACAGCCATTTTAGGATTGATTTCCATGACTTTGGAAATGTTTGATGGGAAAATATAGTTAATATGTGTCTTTCTACTCTCAATTTCTGTTTCAGTTCTGATTGACCTCATAGGTCAAAGTGCTTGGCCTTTGGCCTAAAGTCCATATTCCATTCCGTTCCATAATCTCCTTATGGTTATGGCTGCCCTGGATGTGACATGATAAATACTTAGTGGGGTCTGGAAGGATGGTCAGTCAAGCTTTTTTTCCTTTATCATGCCAGGACAACTATCTTGCAGAGTAGGGACACGACTATTCAGTAGAAGGTCTGCCTGATCTATACTTCTAATGACAGGTTTGTCTGTTATTAACATAAAATCCCTCATTTTTATCATGTAATAGGTGCAAATGATCAGTGCACCTCAGCTGTGTATTTACTAAAGTTGCGCAGATCCTTTTGGTGCGATAAAGGCCTGAGTGTAGGCTAGGCTATACCACTGGAAGTACTTTAGTATAGCTGTTGGTTTTCTTCCCCATTTATACCCTGTGATGATATATTTTATCAACCATCTGTATTTGTCTAAGGCCAGAAGCCAAAATATCATCATCATCATTATTATGGCTGTCTTACTGAAAACCATTTTTAAGTATTTGAATCCAGTTTGCATGAAATGGACTCAAATATCAGACTTGACTTATTACTGAAAGGGTTACGTCATGATTGAGAGCAGTGCTGCTGTTGCTGAAAGGACACTAAGGAACGGCCATTAACGCTACCTAAAGGCTCCCATGAAAGGCACACTGTCTTCTGTTCACCCTGAGGATGAAGCTTATGCATGATTGTCTCAACATTCTTGACTGATATGAAATTCTTTGCTTCAGTTTTGTGGCTTTGAATGACCTGAGAAGACAAGGTATCTTTCCCAGTGGCTTCTGTTTATTTACTGATATTTTTTCTTTCAGAGTTGAAGTTCTGCAGCATCACTTTGCATCAGTCAACATGGACGAAAACACTTCGGATTAATGCTGGCTATTAACTCACTGAGCTGAGGAGCAGGGCTATGATAGAACCCTAGTAGGGATCCAGGGTTCATTTGTAAAGCAGGAAGTGTGAGAGTCCTGTCTGTCCTAAGTCAGAAGTGTGATAAGTGATATATCATTTTCTGTATGTGAACTTATCCTCATGCCATGATACTCATTCTGGTGTCAACAAGTAAGTTTCTATTGTTGCTCAAAAAGACAAAGGTCAGAATGATGAGTTTGAAAATGTCCAAAAACAGTCAAAGCATTGCAAAGGCCTATGAGGTTGCATTTTGCATGAATTGTCATCAAATCATCTTCATATAATCAAATTTCATTTAGGATGAATCTTGGTCCATGGCAAGGGTCATTTCAGTAGGAATACATTGGACGAGTCTTATCTTAAGGTGTGGATCAGGAGAATGCTATGGCCTGTGGGCTTCTTGTCCTATTTTACAGTTCCAGTTAGTGGACCAAAACTACTTGGCTATTTCTAGGGTTGTAGAGCTGGCTTGAGGCATTTGTTCTTGAGCTAGGAACAATGTGTAAAAAAAAATTATTCTGACAACAAAGGTTGAGTTGATACAGGAAGATGGATGAGGTGAGACAACTTTGAGATCAAAGAACTGCAGCAGGGAACAGTTCAGAAGTAGAAATCAGAATACAAATACTGCAAATATACCATTTTGCCACAGGGACATTGTAAAAAATGTGCATTACTCCCTTAAATAGTTTTATCTACTGTGTGTGTCCGTACAAAAAAGAGTAGCTTTATTGTAACTGAATTTCAGTTGATACATTTTTGCTGTAACATTTTATTGAGGCAGCCATATGTAGGGTGAGTATTTTAATGCTGAATCAGGTGCAAGTTCTAGTTTGAGTACACCTATTATTGTTTGTTTTACACTCAGATATGGGCTGAATACAGTGAGCATTATTGCAACCCCAAGGTTTTACACACATCAGGGAACAAGTCCTCTGGTTTTGAAGATATTGTTCCTTGAACGTCACATTGTAATCTGCTATTTGTGCTTCTTTAACTGAAGATTTTATTGGGAGTTGTCCTGAATCCAGTTTCACTTTTGATTTGCCAATACAAGTACCATCCAATTTACAACCTGCTCGACACACGACCACTTGTACTTAGAACCTTACTTCTGGCAGCGGGGCTGGGCAGGCTGATGCATAAGAGTACCCGCCCTATAACACTTGACCACTGAGTTGCTTGGCAATGCACCATCTTGGGAGAGCTGTCTCATCACTCAGGCAGCATCACTGGCAGTTACCCTGGCCTATCAGTAGCATCATACACTATTTATTAAATCTACTGTAGACTCAATTGTAAACCGATTTACATTAAAATCAACTTCTGACATGCATGCAGGAAACTAACCCTGTTGCGATTTGATGCCTACCTGTACATAATATACATTACATAAATAATTAAAATATATCAGTAGAATTACATTATGGTAAAAAAATTGAAATGACTGTACACTAAATGGCTTCAATACAGGTTGGATAGCTTATAGTACCTGTTCACCTCCTCCATACTGTAGGCTCCTTGCGCCTCTTATTATCTATTGGGACATCAGACTCCCAAGGTATGTTGCCATCTTCATGATCAGTCACAGGAGTTGGAACCAACTGTCTGTTGTAATTTTGCTCACTGTCCAAATCTGGACAAGACCCAGTGTTGCCCAACTTCACTGATTGAAACAAATGGCTTAGCAAATGTTATATGGCTAATTGATGGTCAACTCTTCAGTGACTGTCTGTATCCATATAAATGTAAACAGCGTGGTTCATATCATTTTGACTCCATTTTGACCAATTATTCTCGCTCCCCCCAAACTTACAATCACTGGGAAGTTTCATTCATTTTGTTTTGCTTCCCCACAACCACTTTTTCAGCTTGGAGTGAGCTTGGGTGTGAAATTTCATGCTGGTATCATTTCCATTGTAAACTTGTGTTGTGTTCAAGTAAATGCCATTTGTGTGTGTGCTCATTTTGGGATGCCATTGTTACATAAGGTGGGCCATGAGGCCAGACAGAGCTGGTTCCTGTTACAAACTTCTGTTGAGTGGGAGATTAAGACAGACAGTGTGTGTGTCTGTTAGGCAGATTTTCATTTTAAATTCTGTACTGAACCAAGTAAAAGTTGTAGGCTCAAAGGCTCACCCTGAAAGATATGTCATGAAATGTAATGTATATAAAGCAGTAAAATTAGAGAAATTGAACAGCTAAGTGTGAATTGAGCAAGAACCTTTATTACTGTGTGTAGTGTGTCACAGAAGGCATGCTGCAGTAGATGTCTGTAGGATGACAGGACTGTCAAGCTGCTCCTGACATCTTCCTTGTCCAGTCTGAGAAAGCACTGAGCTCTTTTGGAAGCATAGCGTAAACCCGTTTGGAAGCTGTACGAGTTTAGTTGTGAAATATTGAGTTTTTTGCATCACTGGATTTCTGTTCTCCTTTGAATGTGGATATAATGACGTGGAACTTTCAATTTGACTTTGTGCATGGATATGCGAAAGGAATTCTTCTGGTCAATATTGCACTGGGGCCTGGTATTAGCACAATAGTTTGTCCTGAGTCTTTCATCATTGTGATTAGTCCAGTATTCACTGATGCTGGGTAGATTTATTGCTACCTCTGATTATAAGCCTTTTTCCCCCATAGGGGGTAATGCCACCTGTGCACCCCCTGTGGTGACTGTAACCATTACTTAAGGTCCTCTGCGGCATCCCTAAAGTCCCTAGCTGTAACCCCTTTCATTCCTTTTGCTGTACCTCCATTCATATTCTCTCTCTTCCCTCTTACTTTCCTCAACCCTCTCCTGACAATTGTCTCATAGTGCAACAGGTAGGTTTTCCTCCGGTTACACCTTTCAAACCTCCTTTTCTCTCAGTTTCCCCTGTAGCACTGAATGATCTCATAGGTCCCAGTGCTTGGCCTTTGGCATCAGTTTATTGTATTCCTGTAAGCCTTTCTGCATGCCACTTTTAACCCTTAATGGAAGAGCTAATTATACTGTATGCCATGCAGTCCCCAAACTAGGCAGACTTTAAGGTTGGCCAATTTAAGAAAAAAAAAGCCAATCAATGGGAAGTGGAAGACATGCAAATGCACGTGAGGGTGTAAGGAAAAAATTCATAAAAACTTTTTCCCTACCTTCTGCAGGAAGTTGAAAGTGACCATTTGCAACCCTGTGTGGGGCCTCTTTTGCAAAACACTCGTAAATTTTACCAAGTTATACATGTTTTTTCTAATAATTTATTTTATTTTGTAAAATTGCAATTACAGCTCACACAATATCATAACTATGTTTGTTGTAAAATATTCACGTAAATTTACTGAGATTGGGAGATGCAGTAACTTTTTTGGAGGTATACAGGTTTTCTCTAATATTTCTCTGCACTTTTCTTTGCAAAACTACAATTGTAACTAACATCATATCATAACAGGTAAGAACTAAAACCAACAGCAGTCCCTGGGTATATTTATGAGCAAATAAACAAAAAGACATTTGCTCTTCAAGTCAAGAACAATACTGATCTCCCTGAGACGCCCGCTCCTTCACCTGAGCTGAATTCTATAGTTGCCACTCTTCATGCATGGGCCATTGACCAGAACATTCCATAAGAAATAAAAAAAAAATAAAATAGGGCTTCAGTTGTGGCATGTGTACTCCACTGAGAAGATCCTTTCAAATTGCACACAGACTGTAACTTGGATCATGACCTATCATCATGCTGTTTTAAGTGATTCAAGCAGTACTCCAAGAAGACTCCATTTTTCCTCATATTTTGAGTGCTATTTAACTTGAAAAGTAATTGCTGTATTTTTTTTATCACCCACAAGTCCTTTCAAGGTCTTTGCAGAGCTGTCCCAATAGATATCTGCTTTTCAATGAGAGAGAAAAATTAGCAAAAGGTGGAGTTGAAAGTGAGACAGGCAGGTCAGAAGAGAGCAAGGGGAACAACTGACCTCCTTGGGCCAGAGAGGACTGCAGCTGGTGAACCAGTGGGGAATTTTGCTTGTTTAGGGTTCAAGCAACCTGAGTCTTAGTTTCAACAATAGACTTTACTCTCAGAATCATTAAGAATAAGCTGATTTATTTGGTATTAACCAAGGGATTTTTTCTAGCTTTCAGAACTGAGTAGGATGCGTGCATGCAGTGTTGCTACCGAGCGCAAAATCTGGAACTTCTTAGCTAAAGCGAAGAGGTGAATTCTAAATCAAGATTACCGTGGAAGCTTTTGTGATCCCTGGATGCTTCAACATGGTAGGTGCCCTTTGTAGAGGCTTCACTGCTTGTGCAACCTTTGAATTTTGTGAGATTTTATTTAAAACATTAGTGGAGCCCTGAAAGACCTCCATATTCATGGCAGCATGAAATGTTTGTATGTTCTCTGTGGGATAAAATCATTTTGATGCATTTTGTACATGGCGATTTCTCTCTCTCTCTCTCTCTCTCTCTCTCTCTCTCTCTCTCTCTCTTTCTCTCTCTCTCTCTCTCTCTCTCTCTCTCTCTCTCTCTCTCTCTCTCTCTCTGTGATGTCCAAGTGTATTTATGAGTGTCCTCTTGTAGGCAAAGAGTACATCATGTACATGTGTAAAGATCTGCTCAGCTTGAAATGTCTGCATTGCCTTCATCCAATCTCTTTTCTCATTTTTTTGCATCACGATTTACAAACAGCTAAAATGTCCAGTCTGTATCTCCTGAATTCGGTCTCTGCCTGTTCTCTTTCCATTCTGATTCATAGTTCAGTTTTGTACAGTATTTTAAATTTATCCTTAATCTTCATGAATAGTCTCAGCACCCTTAGATACTAGGGAGTAGGGGCCATTTTTAAAATTTGCCAATTTATGAACAGACAGGTTTACACTAAAGGATGGCCACTTCTTTCTAACCTGCAGTTAGTTCTTAGCTTGTTAAGTTCAGTCACCCTTGCTGTTGCTTATCTGTTTATATCCAAGGTTATCCACCAGGCATACAGAGTTAAAGCAGGGGAACACAGCATTCAAGGACCTTAACCTATTCTGCTGCTAATGATTTCTCCTATTATACTGAGCAAGGCCACAGTTTTTTATTGTGGATCTAGTCTTTACACAAAGAGCCGTCAGCTTACAAGACGGCTCATCCTGAGCTCCAGACCCTAATTCAAGTAGTATTAGGTGGACCTGGTGCTCAGTAAGGAGTGGGAATGCAGATCCCAAATGTATTTCCATACCCCAGTTATCTAGTTGTGCTGAGGAATGTTAGGAGTTCCAGAGCACCAGATATTGATAGTTATCACCAACTTGTTTTTGCTGCGCTAAAGCTGAAATGAGAAGCCCCTAACAAAAAGTTGTCAGAATATTAGACCCTAAAGTTTCTTGATGAGCATCAAGAGGAAATTGGAATTGAATGTTGAAATAGATTTGCAGTTCTAGGAACCATACCTGAGGAGGAGCACAATCAGTGAGGTCTGGTTCAACTTGATGAATGTATATCAGTATTCTGGGAAAAAAGTCCACTGGGAAATGGGGTAACAGTAAGGAACAGCTAAAAGCAGGAGGTCACGGAGAAAAATTTTGGGGAGGAGATGGAGAATGCAAAATAGAATACATTACAAACTCAAGTTGAAGTAAAGTTGAACAGATTGCAAAAAGGCATTGGAGAGAATACTCTATGTGGAAACATAGGCTGATACTGTAGGCAAAGCCATCTATTTAGGGAGGTTAGTTAGTTATAAATGATTTGTTTAACCAGACCTCTGAACTCTTTTAGGGTTCTTCTCAGGCTGGGATATTTAGGGAGGGACACATGGGTTGGGTGGCCCTCAGAATGATGAAAAATCCATGGGTGACAAGAATAGAGAGGACAATTCAAGGCCAAAGGAAGGATGATGCAGCATAAAAAGGAGAAGAAAGAAACTGCAGCAGTTCAGAATATTTTTGAGCGATATGCAGAGGATAATTTGGCTGATACACAAGAACTGAAGAAGACCTGAATTTTCTATTCATGAAATCCGTTTCTGAAGAGGGTTACACCAGGTCATGATGGAATCACTGTAGAGTTGGTTTGAGTTCAGAGTGAGCAACACCACTTGACAGCTGCATGGATATTGTCTATAGTATGCTTTCCGAACAAACTGTACTCTCAAAGAACCTGTATGTACCAAAATGAAATGTCTTGGCCTTCACCTTGATTCTTGATAGGAATTACCAGCAGTCATTTGATAGCTGCATCATTCCTAGCACTGTACACTGTACGTGAAGGTACACTTTTGAAAGATTGTTGTGAGGCATTGTAACACTTGATGTATTGGATCACAGTTACTGATGATAAAATATTTCCCTTCAGTGTTGATTGATATAGCTGGATGGGGGAATTTGGTCAGCCAAAGGTGTCTGGATGGGGGATATCTTACTGTTGGTAAGATGTATAAGATATGATTTTCAAGACTATTTATAAAGAATATTGGGTATGTTTCAGGCGAGCTAAAATTCAAAAGTTGATGGCTAAAATAACATCTGAATCTGAAGAATATGTGGACAAAGTTTGGGAAATACCTTTAAACATATGTGGTCAGTATTGAAGAACCTCTTTTTATTTCAGGTTAAAAACTGAACTACAGTTTTAACATCTTCAAAATCCCTCTGACGCGAAGTTTCTTTGGAAGAAGCTTGAGGTCAGTCTTCTTGGAAATTGTAGCCTTTTCTTTGATATGCTAAAGGTTTTCCCCCTGTAGTGAGGCTAGTGCCATGGTGCACTGTAGGCATTACTTGATAAGGTTCTTTGCATCAACCCTTCCATGGCCCCTGCCTGCAGTCCCTTTCATTTCTTTTACTGTACTTCCATTCATATTTCCTTTCTTCCGTCTTACTTTCCTCAACCCTCTCCTAAATAAGGACACAAAAAATATTTTGCTCAACATGTCTAGTATGGATAGACAAGGTCATTAAATCAAGACTTAATGTACTGTTACGTGTGAGAAGTCTTGGTTGATCATGTATTATTCAATTTACGTAAATTTTACGGCCCTGCAAACCAAGATTACACGTAACCTGTCATTTGAAGCCAAAAGTTAACCTCAAAGACAGACGTTAATTAGCCAAAGGTCGCCAGTTAAGGGTTATTAACCTTAACAAAGAATATTTGAGATGAATTTGATTTTAAACGCAACGGTTCTCCCAAACATTCGGACGCGAGGCATACAAAAGCATCGAGATTTAACCTGATTTTGCTTACCCTAAATCCTAGGTATTTTACTGGAATAATGGGGTTGAAGCTAACAATAAAATAATTTGACTTAATCTAGACTTCGTAAACACATATACCCTAAGTGGTGGCTGAAGGAAGAAAACAAAGAAAAATGTGAAATACAGAAAAGTACTAGTCAATCGACGAAGCTTCAACAAGAATCGGACTTACCGTGAACGTCGATTCGCTGCGCAAACGAGGGACCTCAGGAGTCGTATTCTGGCAGTCTTCCCAATTCACTAATTAAGATAGACGTAGGAGAGAAAGTAATAAAGAATAAAGAATATTGTTCGGGCACGCACGCAGCGTCACCCTGGTTCAGCGACCGCTGGAATCTCTCTCACTGACCCGACCTCGCTTCGTTCTTCCAGAGGAGGACTTATACCGCCCCGGGCAATCCGACCTTGACAAAGGCATCGTCGAATGCATAGAATAAAGCTTAAGGGCCACCATAACTAGGGGTCATTGAGCGTAAACCCTCTCTGAGGCTTAGGTCCCTAATGCCCTAACATATTTTGTTTACAAACTTTCCAGCCTATGGGGTTAAATGCCTAAATGCTACCTATTCCTTTCTCCAACGGATGATAAAGTTTGAACTGAAGACGCTTCTAGCTTGGGACAAAGCAATTTCCCTGTCTCAGTCAGGCTGATATTTCTATCCCTAAATGTTCGAGGGCGAACAGCGTAAATATTTATAAAAGCTCCCCCCTTTAAGAGGGCCTTCACTCCCTTTTCGGGCGTGAAGGTCTATACTAAGCAAGCTGTTCGCCTCTCGTAGGTTACTCTCCTTCCCCTGAGCAGATTAGTCCTGGTTAGCCTACCTAGCTACAGAACTACCTAACCCTAGATAGGATATGAGCTATAATCACTACTTAACCTAATTCTAATAGTACTAGAAGGTGCTCACGGTTTTTTATAGGCTACCTCCTACAATCAAGATGTGTTTTAGACCTAGCCTAGTGGTACATTCTATGATATTCCCTAGCCTAACCTATCCTAACCCGACCGTAGCACCAACATAAGAGTTAATATTCTAACTAAATTACAACATGGTTTATGTTTAATACAATTAAAATTTACTAGTTAATTCATGAGGGTTGCCTCATATGATAAATGGGTGCCTCACTGAGGCCTTAGGCCATGCGTGTCACGAGCATCGTGGCTCGTTTCACAATAGTTAAGATTACTGAAATTAGTTATGCTACTTACATGATTACTGCGGCTCGGTGGTAAGTGGAAGGAACAAGGTTACTAAATTGATGTACCGTACTTTAAGGTGGCCTAGGCTAGGTACAAATAAAAGGAAGAGATCACACTGGCTACCTTCTCTGGGCAAGGGGCCAGGATCACTCTTAGATGTTAGGGCACTAGTGCCAGGATGAGCGTATAGCTCGGCAACTACTGGGCTCTCTTCCGCCCCTTCTTCTTCTTCTTCGGTTTCCTCCAAGGCCTATCAGTAGCTGGCCTAGCAGGTGATGAGAGCACCGACTCCGGGGACAGGCCAGAAAGGCTAGCGGGCGCGAAGTCAGGGGCAACTGCAAAAGCTGCGGGAGGACTCCCTACTCCGGCTGCTGCGACAACCGGAGCGAGAGCGATCTCGACTTCTGCGTCCGAGGATGCCAGTTCCTGGTCTTCCAAGGAAGGGGTACCATTTCGATCCTCCAGGGGTTCATCCCCTGGAGTCAAATTTTGCAAAGAAGAATCTTGCAAAGAAGAAGTTTCGGGTGCTGGAGGCTCTCCAGTCGCGATGATCAACTGCATGGGGAATCCTAAATCTCCCGGAGGAGGATTCACCTCATGATTTAGACCCGGCATAGGGGCCTTTTCTATTGGTAGCTCAACGTCCGTGGCGGACGGAGTCTGGCACTGCTCAGTGCTCGCAAGTGGCACTGGCAGCCGTTGAGGGTCAGGCATGCCTGATGAGGGGTCCGGAGGTGCACCACCTCGCGGACGACTTGTGGTTGGCTGCGGCAGAGATTCCTGCCCCAGCGGGAGATCGTAGCCTCTCGGTGAGTTTTGTTCGGGGGCGTCCGCTGGGCGTTGCTTGCTTGGGCAGCCCTCCCAATTTGTGGAGTGGTCTGCCCGCTTGCACGTCCTGCAGCGGTACTGCTCCTCCTGAATCTCTCTTCGCGGAGGGGGAGGACCTCTTGGTGGGCCAGCCCTTCGCGATTGGAGAGGGCTAGGCCTGAAATAGGTTGGGTGGCGCCCCTTCCGCGGACCACTTTGGTGGGCGGAAGGTGGAGGTTTGTCATGGTTGAGAGTTTTAGATGGGGCCTCCGTGGAGGAGGTAACGTGGCTGCGGAGTGGCGTTGGTGACGGGCTTCCGCAGAGAAGATCCCGACCCAACAAGAAGGCCACTCCGGGCCGAATTCCACCTACCACGCCGAGGCGGTGGGGTATCGTGCCCCAAGGTGTCATTACCTGGAGTTGGACCGTAGGAACGGTAATGGTGTGGCCCTCTATCCACTTCATTTCCCACCGCGTTTCTTCGTCAACCATGGCACCGGCTGGCACTTGGGCCCTAGTGATCAGGCTAATGTCTGCCGCAGTGTCTACTGTGACCGGAAGGGTCACTGGCAGGCTAGTGCTCTGAAGAGGGGCCACCGAGATGAACTGGGTTTCCAGTCTCTCGGGGTAAAGGATCCGGTGCGGACCAGCAGCAGAAAATGAAGTGCTGATTAGGTTGACAAATTTGGTGGCGGGGACATGATGTGGACAGGCCGGAGATCCAGCATTGTAGTGGCTAGCAGCCCCACAGGATTTGCACAGGCCTTTTGGATGGGCTCGGTGGCCTGCAGTAACTGTTGGAGGCGAGGGCTGAGCGGGTGAATCGGGAGCGGAGTTCTGGCTGGTAGGGTTAGGCTGCTTATTAGTGCCGAGTTTGTATCGGCACTCAGCTTCAGCATGGCCCCCCTTCTTGCAATAGTTGCATATGGTCTTGCTAGGCAGTCCATTCTTCGGGCGAGTGGAGTTCGAGAGGTAGGCCGGAGGGATGATTCGCTTCTGAGAGGTGCTATGCGACTGATTGAAGGTTTCCCACGAATCAGCCATGCGACAAGCTTCCATAAGTGTGGAGGGCTGCTTATCGTTAAGATATACCGCAAGGGGCCCTGGCACACATTGGAAAAGGTCTTCTAGCATGGTCCGATTGAAAAGATCCTCAAACGTCGTGCAGGCCAAGGAGTCGAACCAGCGCGTACCGGACTGGGTTTTGTGACATGCCCATTCCGTCCAAGACCAGCCGACTTCCTTGGCAAGACCTCGGAACCGTTGTCTCCATTTTTCTGGGGTTATTTCGTAGGCCTTTGTAATGACTCTACGAACTTCCGCCATGTTGCCTCTCTGGCTCTTCTCCAGTGAGCGAAGCGCTGCCTTGGCTTTTCCCTCCATATGCTTGGCTAGTATTAAGGCTCTCTCCGTCTCCGTGGTGCTGTAGTTATCGAAAAGAGCCTCGATCTCCTCCAGCCATGCTTCTGGCTCGTCCTCAGTCCACTTGGGGACTAGAGAATTGATGCTCGAAATTGGAGCGTTCGATGCAGCAGGTGTAGGACTGGAGGCTTGATGGCTAGCCATAGCTTCGGCATTCTCCATTTTCGCTCTCTCAAGCTCGAGCTCCTTCTCCTTTAGGGCTAACTCAGTTTCCTTGCAGGCTAACTCATGCTGTCTCCTTCTTTCTTCTCTTTCCTCTTCATATTGCCTTTGCTCGGCGTCATACACCCTTCGTTCTTCTTCATACTTCCTCTGCTCGGCTTCATACTTCCTCTGCTCGAGTCTTTCTTCCTTCTCCCGCTTGGCCAAGTCGTCCACTTGCTCCTTAACCCAGGTAGTAAGTTCCGAGCCGGTGAGACCTGCCGCCGTCCCCAGCCCCAGGAAAGTTTTATAATGCTCTGCTGCCATGGTTCTGGTGGGGAAGGGCGTCTAACCGGGTCGACTGGGCGTACTTGGGCAGCGAGGAAGTGTCTCTTCAATAATGACGTGGCACCCTTTCAAAAGGTGGCACTGTAGTTTGGGTGTGCCGTGTACAGGTCACACTGGTGGCACTCAGTATCCCTAGGCACTGGTGCAGGTTAGGTTCCAGAAGAACTTTCTCTTCTGTGTTCCCTTTTGTTTTGTTTTATTTATTTTTCTGGATTCTTGCTTGGTGGCACTTATGGTGCCAATGTGTTCCTAGGGACCCTCTACTGGAGTCCAACTAGGCTATATGGGAGGAAAGGCACTCTACACCCCCTGCAGAGTGCAACAATCGAATGAGAGAGAAAGGGAAGGTAAAAGAGAGAGAGAGAGAGAGAGAGATAGAGAAGTAAGCTATTCCAGTGATGAGTGCTGCAAATTATTGGCACTGTGGAATAAAGTGAATTTGGGTTTTTTTTTTTTTTTTTTTTTTTAAAAGATCCTCGTGAGTGGCTGGTCCCAGTACCGGCAACGGCTGGCCCCTTCTTTTTTCAGAGGGTGAAAACTACTGTTTGCTTCGGTCTGGATAGCAGGCCTCACTCGTGACCGACAGTTTATCACTATATCGTAATTACTCTTAACTTGTCCTCATCTATTGTGGGACAGAGGTGTTTCTTTTGTTTGGTTTATTGTATTCGAATTAATTAGCCTAGTGTCGGCCGTTCTTTCTTTGAAGAGGGTCACGTACACTTAGGTTAGGAATGCTTACTTGAATGACGAGAGAGAGAG
Source organism: Macrobrachium rosenbergii (assembly GCA_039081455.1). Classification (NCBI taxonomy): domain Eukaryota; kingdom Metazoa; phylum Arthropoda; class Malacostraca; order Decapoda; family Palaemonidae; genus Macrobrachium; species Macrobrachium rosenbergii. Next base: position 70,744 of record JANJGK010002572.1, on the reverse strand, counting down.
AGAGAGAGAGAGAGAGAGAGAGAGAGAGAGAGAGAGAGAGAGAGAGAGAGAGAGAGAGAGAGAGAGAGAGTTTCAATCAGCGAATTTCTTGCTGCTTGAGAACATGTAAACAAAGATTTTATACATGCACAATGGCATGGATCTTAATAAAAATGATATAGATGCGTCGTCTTGGCTTCCTTAGGGATTACTTTATTATCTTAATTTTCCCGGGAGCCGACGTCACAAAAGTTTATCGTAAAAATTTTAAATTTTCTTTATATGATTTTTATAGTAGGTATTCGTATAGGAACTTGTGGTATTACTCCTAACTAAGGCCTATCTTTCCCTGCCTAAATTATCTTTTGTTTTTTGTTTTTTTTTTTTTTCTACCGAAGTCTGTCTAACTTCTACTACGCCGAGAGAGTAGTTCCAAAAGGGCTGGGAGCAGAGTGGTCACAACAGAGAATGACAATAACAAGGTCTTAAGATGGCGGAAAATCCCGTTAGGCCTAAGTTTCAAAACAACCGCGCGGCGGGTATTTTCTTTTTAGCACAAATTCAAACAACGAAACAAATGCAGGTATCCAGATTTTACTTTAAATATACCAATCATGCATAGCGTTTTACGTTACGGATGGAAAACTAAATTACCAAACAACTTTGTGTCTTTTTGTTATCGTTCTCTCGCGGTGAAACATCCTCGGCAAACAATGGAATAGATTTGCGTGATTTGGAACGGACCAAATTTACTTTACTGAAAATGTATTTTATGATACAATTACTACTTCCGTTCGTTCGCCACTTCACTGACACGGTTTTTGAATGATTCCCGCTATATGCAAACAATAACGATCGGAATTGCCGACGCGATTTCTAAATTACTTTGTGTACATGAAACAGGCTCCGCTTTTTCCGGCCTTAAGATACGTTACTTGAACGACTTCTCTCACGGTCCGAACACGGTAAAATGCCCTTTCTTAAACGACACAAATTGTGATTCGCTCTGCTCTCGAGTTACACCCTTTCCTACGCTAATTCTCGCTACACTTGTTATACTATTCTCTTTACTGCTTATTATTATGCCTCGTTCCTTGTTTGGAAGAATGAAATGGAGTTCGATATCTGACTTTTATTTTTTGGAATTAATGTAATTTTAATTTCCTTTTCTCCAGATTCTTTCTCTAAAATGTACTTTAGATTCTACGCAAGGTCGCCAATGTTACGTGTGAGAAGTCTTGGTTGATCATGTATTATTCAATTTACGTAAATTTTACGGCCCTGCAAACCAAGATTACACGTAACCTGTCATTTGAAGCCAAAAGTTAACCTCAAAGACAGACGTTAATTAGCCAAAGGTCGCCAGTTAAGGGTTATTAACCTTAACAAAGAATATTTGAGATGAATTTGATTTTAAACGCAACGGTTCTCCCAAACATTCGGACGCGAGGCATACAAAAGCATCGAGATTTAACCTGATTTTGCTTACCCTAAATCCTAGGTATTTTACTGGAATAATGGGGTTGAAGCTAACAATAAAATAATTTGACTTAATCTAGACTTCGTAAACACATATACCCTAAGTGGTGGCTGAAGGAAGAAAACAAAGAAAAATGTGAAATACAGAAAAGTACTAGTCAATCGACGAAGCTTCAACAAGAATCGGACTTACCGTGAACGTCGATTCGCTGCGCAAACGAGGGACCTCAGGAGTCGTATTCTGGCAGTCTTCCCAATTCACTAATTAAGATAGACGTAGGAGAGAAAGTAATAAAGAATAAAGAATATTGTTCGGGCACGCACGCAGCGTCACCCTGGTTCAGCGACCGCTGGAATCTCTCTCACTGACCCGACCTCGCTTCGTTCTTCCAGAGGAGGACTTATACCGCCCCGGGCAATCCGACCTTGACAAAGGCATCGTCGAATGCATAGAATAAAGCTTAAGGGCCACCATAACTAGGGGTCATTGAGCGTAAACCCTCTCTGAGGCTTAGGTCCCTAATGCCCTAACATATTTTGTTTACAAACTTTCCAGCCTATGGGGTTAAATGCCTAAATGCTACCTATTCCTTTCTCCAACGGATGATAAAGTTTGAACTGAAGACGCTTCTAGCTTGGGACAAAGCAATTTCCCTGTCTCAGTCAGGCTGATATTTCTATCCCTAAATGTTCGAGGGCGAACAGCGTAAATATTTATAAAAGTACAGATTGTGGAGGATGAAGAAGATGAAGAAGATGAAGAAGAGGAAGAAGAGGAAAATAGAGAAGAAAATAAGACTGAAGAGAGAGAAAAGATTAATGAAAACAAAGAACAGGATAATAGTATGGATGCAGAGAAACTCATAGATTCTACATATGAGGCAATACAGCAACATACATATGAAGAAATAAATTATGACCTGATAAATCAAAATAAAATCCCAAAGAGGTTGTACCCGGATCTCCATACTGAAGGGAATGAACAAGAAAAAAGAAAAGAAAAGAAAGACACAGTATGCACCCTTTGGAAAAGAGGGAATTGCAGGTTTGGTGAAAGATGTTATTACAAACATCCCAAGATATGTCACAATTATGAGATATATGGCAAATGTGCATATCTAGATGGCTATGAAGAGGAATGCAGCGATCTACATCCAAAAATATGTAGAAAATGGAAAGAAGGAAATGGGTGTAGGTTTAATAAGAAATGTAGGTACATGCATCCTGTAGCCATGAAAAACCAAAATCAAAATCAAATACATATAAAAAATCAAGGTAAAAATGAAACAAATAAAGAAAAGAACAAAGATCATGTGATGAAGGCAAAAAACAAGCCAACAACACATTATGAAATGTCAGCACCACAATATGAGCCATCAGCACCTAGATATAGCACAAGGAACAAGCAATGTATCTATGATGCTAAGGGATGGTGCAGATATGGAGATAAGTGCAGGTTTATGCACAAAGTGAATAAATATGAAGCTGGAAGAACAAATATAATGGAAAAGTTAGATTTTTTAATGTACGAGTTTCTGGAAATGAAAAAAAGATCAACATATCAGAACAGGAAAGAGACATGGGAAAATCCTTATTATTACCCATATTAGATAATGGAGATAATACGCAAACCATCATAGTGATGAACGCGCAGGGTTTAGTTTCGAGTAACTCAAAAAGAAAGATAGAGTTCTTAGAAGAACTAACCCAAAATGAAAAAATAGAAATATTGAATATAAGTGAAACCTGGTATTCCCAAGAGACTGATAATGATGACCAGATAAAGGGTTTCCAAAATTATAGATCAGATAGAAAAAATAGAAATCAAGGGGGAACCGCGATATATGGGAGAGATGCCAATCAAGGAAAAATCTATGAGAAATATAGTAACACAGAATGTGAATTAATAGCGGTAGAATTTGAATCTGAAAAATTAGTGAACATTGTAATATATAGACCCCCTAATACTAAAGAGTTTGACATAATAATTGAAAAATTGGATGAAATATGTAGAAATCACAAGGACTGGACTATACTCCTAACCGGAGACTTTAACTTTCCTTTTGTAGAATGGAAAGAACGAATAGGAGACTGTGGTTGTATTTATACATATAAAAAAGAGAGCAATAGTAGTGCAGAAGATAAGAGGCAATTTGAAAAGCTATTAGATATGCTAATAGAACATAACATTCAGCAAATAAATCACCTACCAACAAGAAAGGATAATATTTTAGACCTAGTATTTGTGAATGAGGTGAACTATGTTAAAGAAATAATAGTATATAACACGAGTATTTCGGACCATAATGTCATAGAACTAACAGTCCGTTCCAGAACATACGAAAACAGAGAAAAGCAAGAGACGAAAAAATGGGAAGGATATGGAAAATACAATTTCTATAGTAAGAATATAAATTGGTCAAAAATAAATGAAGAATTAAACAAAGAATGGGAAAACATATTTGTAAGTGATGATATACAGGTAAATACCGATATATTATATAAAATATTAGAGGAAATAGTGGAAAAATATATACCGAAGAAAAAAAGTAATCATCAGTCACGAATTCCAAGAGACAGAAGGATCTTGTTCCAGAAAATTAGAAAGTGGAAAAAAGCTCTTGCAAAGAAAGTGATGGAACTAAAAAGTAAGATAGAAAATGCAGAACAAAAGATTATACAATCAAAAGAAAATGAAAAATGGAACCTAGAAGAAACGACACTACAAAATATTAAGCAAAACCCTAAAATTTTTTATTCATATGCAAAAAAGATGAATAAAATAAGAGTAGAAATAGGCCCTCTAAGAATTGAAGGGCGATTAACGAATGAAAAAAAGGAAATATGTAACATATTAGCAGAAAGATATAAGAGTGAATTTACACCTAGAATTGACAATGAAGATAATGATACAGAAATAAGAGATGAAAATACTGAATACTTATCAGATATAGATATTACAGAAGCCGATATTGTGCAGGCTATTAATGAAATTAAAAATGGATCAGCAGCAGGACCAGATGGAGTACCTGCCATATTGTTAAAGAAAGTGGTTCATTCAATCGCAAAGCCGCTAGCAATATTATTAAGACAAAGTATAGATACAGGCAAGATTTATGATGAGCATAAATTAGCATATATTACTCCTACTTTCAAAAGTGGTTCAAGACTAGAGGCAAGTAATTATAGGCCTGTGAGTCTGACATCTCATATTATGAAAGTATATGAAAGGGTAATGAAAAAAAATATAATGAAACATTTAATGAAAAATAGGTTGTTCAATATAGGACAACATGGTTTTGTACCCGGAAAAAGTACACAAACCCAACTGTGAGTCCACCATGAAAGCATATATAAAAATATGATAAATGAAAAAGATACAGATGTGGTTTACCTAGACTTTGCAAAAGCTTTTGACAAGGTAGATCATAATATATTAGCGAAAAAAATTAGAAAACATAACATTGTTGACAAAGTAGGAAGATGGATAAAAGAATTTTTGAAAAATAGAAAACAGATAGTGATTGCAAACGATGAGAAATCGGATGAGGCTACGGTAATATCCGGTGTACCACAGGGTACGGTGTTAGCTGCATTGCTGTTTGTGATTATGATTGCAGACATAGACAGTAATGTTAAGGACTCATTAGTAAGAAGTTTCGCAGATGACACAAGAATAAGTAGAGAAATTGCTTGTGATGAAGATAGGAACTCGCTACAAAGAGACCTAAACAAAATATATAAATGGGCAGAGATAAATAGGATGGTATTTAACTCTGATAAATTTGAATCAATGAACTATGGTGATAAAGTAGGAATGCTATATGCATATAAAGGACCTAATAATGAGACAATCACAAACAAGGAAGCAGTTAAAGACCTTGGTGTGATGTTGAATAGGAATATGTTATGCAATGATCAAATAGCAATTTTATTGGCAAAATGCAAAGCAAAAATGGGAATGTTGTTCCGGCACTTCAAAACAAGAAAAGCTGAACACATGATTATGCTTTATAAAACGTACGTACGTAGTCCACTTGAATATTGCAATATAATATGGTACCCACACTACCAAAAGGATATTGCACAAATAGAGAGTGTACAAAGGTCATTTACAGCTAGAATAGAAGAAGTTAAGGACCTTGACTACTGGGAAAGACTACAATTCTTAAATTTATATAGTCTTGAAAGGAGAAGAGAACGCTACATGGTAATTCAAGCATGGAAACAGATAGAAGGAATTACCGAAAACATCATGGAACTAAAATTATCAAAAAGAGCAAGCAGAGGTAGATTAATAGTGCCAAAAACTATACCAGGAAAATTAAGGAAAGCACACAGGACATTAATCCACCACGCACCAGCATCGATAATGCAGCGTCTATTCAATGCGCTACCAGCTCATCTGAGGAACATAACAGGAGTGAGCGTAGATGTGTTTAAGAATAAGCTCGACAAATATCTAAGATGCATCCCAGACCATCCAAGACTGGAAGATGCAAAATATACCGGAAGATGCGTTAGCAACTCTCTGGTAGACATCAAAGGTGCCTCACACTGAGGGACCTGGGGCAACCCGAACGAATTGTAAGGTCTGTAAGGTAAGGTCTCTCTCTCCTTTTGGTCGGGTAATCTGCTTGAGAAGATACATCCAAGTTTCATACCAGTCTGATACTAATGAAGGAAATAAGGAACAGAAGAAATTAAAATGTTGGAAACTAAAGCACTTAAGGATGAATACTATAGCTAAGAGCAAATCTCTCTCTCTCTCTCTCTCTCTCTCTCTCTCTCTCTCTCTCTCTCTCTCTCTCTCTCTCTCTCTCACCTTTTGGCCAGGTACTTGGGAAAATAAAGATACTGTGTATAGCCACACCCAAGTTTCATACCAGTCTGATCCTAATGAAGTGAGTAATGAAGAGAGGAAATTAAAATGTCGAAAAATAAAACACTTACGGTAAGGAGCAAAGGGCTCTCTCTCTCTCTCTCTCTCTCTCTCTCTCTCTCTCTCTCTCTCTCTCTCTCTCTCTCTCTCTCTCTCTCTCTCTTTGTAGAATAGATACTCTTCTCTGGAAAATAAGGATATTGTGCATAGCCACCTCCAAAATTCATATCATACGGTTATTAATGGCATCATAATGTACTCTAACTGAAAACGTAAGAATTTCTCTCTTCAGAGAAGGCCTGTGGACTTAATATTTTTAAAATAAGGATTTTTCAATTTTAAAACAAGTGTCTCTCGACATTAAGCCTAGAGACTTTTCTGTACAGAGCTGATGTTCGAGATTTTGCATGATGCACTCTTAGGTGTAAATGGTACAGTGCTTTCCAATACAAACAAAAGATTCTTATTCTTTTCCAGTATCCGTCATTCTACTTGTCAATCCCTTTCTAGGTCTCCCTCTTTCCTATTCAACTCTTAATGTCTGTCTTTTTTATCCTCTTAATTATCCTGTTTATGTGCTCAACAGCCAATTCCAAAAGCATTCTCAAAAATACTCATCTCGACTCTTGCATAATTCAGGTCACCAACATTCAGCAGATCTTCAGAAGACTCGTTTCATCTACCCAAGACTTCTTCCATTTCAGGCAGCATCTTTCCATTTGCATCTTTAAGTTCTGAGATATATTTGTTCATCAATATTTTCTTCCTTATATATTTGCATGAAGGACAGCTTCTTATTCTACTAAACGTTCTTATCACCTTTCCCCATTTCTTCAAATTACTTGCCTTCTTTTTTTGGTCTCATATTTTTCTAAACTACCAGTATTCAGCATCTTGTATACTTACATACATACATACATACATACGTACATACTACATACATACATGCTTATCCACTCACATATACGTATATACACATATATGTATTGGATGTGCAATTAAATGTTGCATCACTGTAGTTTCTTGTAATTGATCAGGAAATCGTAATGTTACTTAATGACGAAAAATACTGCTAGTGTGAGGGGGGGTTAAACGTCCCCGCCCCCTTAATCGGGAAGACTTCAAAGCAAAGTTTTGTTCCATGCATGAGATCGTAAATTTAATGACTCACTCCAGAGATATGGCTTTAATTGTTGGGAGAATCAAAAAGTTATTTGTATGCCTGGACAATTTAAAGAAACGGGTTTTTTACTTGCTGATCTGTACCCTATTTAGATTCACGATGCTTCTCATAAAACAAGAAATGGGTCTATTAAATTCGTAGCAAATCAGGACTTTACATAATACACTTTGACAAAAAAAAATGTTCACAGATTACGGATTATTTTGCTTAGTCTAAAAGTTGACTTTGAACGTGAAGTGACGGTTTTGATCCCTGAAAAAGGCATTGAAAAGATTGGGTTTCCCATAAATCAACCCAATTAAAGAGGTTTAATGAAAAGTGTACCACTATTTTCTCTTCCTTTCAATGAACAAGAGACCGCGCAAATAAATATCCCTTTTTGGGTACGAGTTCATTTCAGGCGTATTCTTATTATTTTCCTGTTTATCTAATGCACTTTCATTGCCACTTTCTTTATCATAATCAGCATTATGTCATTATCAGTTTTCTTAGCATTACAGTTAAAATTGCCACTGTTAATTTCTAATCGTCAAGTCTTGCATTATGTTCATATATATCAGTTCAGTTTATCATAATCATTATAATGTTGTTATCAGTTTATTTTTTTGGTATTTACAGTTAAAATTGCCATGTTAATTTCTAATCATCAAACCTTGAAGTCATTACAGCTGTCCATCTGTCACTAATAAGCAAGTGATTTAACGCCCTCAAGACACACGTCGAGAGAAGAAGAAGAAGAAGAAGAAGAAGAAGAAGAAGAAGAAGAAGAAGGAGAAGAAGAATGGGATGGGTAGCAGCAAGAGGAAGGAAAGAAGGACGAGGGAACAACGGCGGCAGAGCGGAGAAGTCAGTAGGCGCTCGTCGGCAATAAATATTCATCGTCATTTCTTCAAGGCATTGTATACACGCGTGTACGCCCGTGGGCGTCCCGTGTGCCGCGCCCGCGTGTGCGTGCGGCTAAGTATGTAAGACCGTAACCCCCACCTGCTGCCTAGCCATTACTCTCGCGCTCACAGTTTTTATTACAAACTTCTGAAAAGATCTGCAGGTCGTTAGCGCTCGTTGACTGCAGTTGGCGCCTTGGGAGGGATGGGTGGGTGGTCGGGGCCGCGCCCTCCCCCGGGGAAGGGGAGCCGGTGAGAGAGAGAGAGAAGAGAGAGAGAGTAAGAGGAGAGAGACGAGGCGGAAGAACGGAAAAGTCTAAAAGATGGGAGAGAGAAGGAGGGTGAGAGACTAAAGGAGAGTGAGAGAGAGAGAGAGAAAGGGAAGCGAGAGACGAAGCGGAAGAATGGAATAGTTTCAAGATGAGAGAGAGAAGAAGGGGCTAGGGAAAGGAAAGGAGAGTGAGATAGAGAGAAAGACGAGGCGGAAGAACGGAAAAGTCTAAAGATGGGAGAGAGAAGGAGGGGTGAGAGGCTAAAAGAGAGTGAATGAGAGAGAGAAGGGGGAGAGGGAGACGAAGCGGACGAACGGAAAAGTCTAAAGATGGGAGAGTGAGAGAGAGAGAGAGAGAAAGCGGAAAGAGACGAGGCGGAGGAACGCAAAAGTTTAATGATGGGAGAGGGACGAAAGGGGGAGAGAGAGAGAGAGAGAGAGAGAGAGAGAGAGGAAAGGAGGGAAATGGAAGGAAATACAACACGGGGTAATGAGACTTGTTAATCAAGGGAGCGAATCAAATTCTTAAAATGAAAACAATTTACGAAGTATATAAAATATAACATGTAAATCCATATCTGACTGTGAGCTTCATATAATTACTCATTTTTCATAGGATTGCACAATGCGTGACTGTTTCTCCATCTTTATGACCAACCTCCGGAACTCATCTTACTTCTGTATTCCTCAGCCTATACAATTTCCCATACACCCCTCAACGCCTTTCCTTTTGCATATCTATAAGTTCTATCATGAGCTTTATTTAAGTCCAACTGTGCTATATACTCTTCTCTTTACTCTCAAATTTCCCTTATGATATAATGGTTTCATGACTTGTCTGAATCCGTGCACACTTCTTCATCTATTATTCCATCTGCTATCTGTTTTTACTCTCCTAATCAAACTCTTACCATACACATTTCCTGTCAAAACTATAGTTAACAATATATGCCTATGAATCTCTCAGTCTACTCTATCACATGTACCCTAAAACAAAAGGACAGTTTAATCTTCTAAACCTATTCCTTTGGAACGTTCTGGTCACTCTTACATGCTTTACAAAGGTACTACAACATCATTTATACTTTGCCACCATATACGGCATTTCGCTTTTAACCTCGTGAATTCATCTGACTCTTGAACCGAGTCTGGCAAGGCTGATGTTTCCAGATGATTTTACTTGACTGTTAAGAGATACCAGTGAAAGAATTCAGGAGTGTTTGAAAAAAAAGAGACAATATGGAGTGAATGTACGCAAGATTAAGGTACGAAGGTCAACTGAAGCACAGAAGATGAAACAATGAATGTTAATGAGGGTAATGAGAGAATAGATGCGGATGTTTTGTTTAGGTGTTTGTGAGGAAATGCTATAGGTGTTGGGAGGATCAGAATTATTATTATTATATTTCAGTAGATGAAACCCACAACATTCACATGGAACAAGCCCACAGGGCCATTGATTTGATATTCAAGCTTCCAAAGAATGTTGGTTTCAACCTCCCGCCGAAGATCCCACACTGCAGCAGTGGCTGATCATGATACAGAGCCAGTGATTTTTCAACGCCTGGGGGAGATGCGAACCCGCGACGTTTGAGTGGCATGCCACGACGCTAACCACTATACCAGCGGATCAGGAAAGAGATGATTTATCGAAGAGAATTGGCGTCTCAGCATGTGAGGAGAATTAATAAGCCTACTCTCCTTTAATAGAGTGTAGGGTTAAAGCTAAATAAGTAAGAAAGAAAAAGCTCTGAAATTGTTGAGATTATTTTTTTTACTCAATATGTGTAGCGCAAGAATTGAAAGGCCTAGAAATATGGAGATGTATAGGTCAGACATTTCAGATGGCTTGGCTTGAAGGAAGAATGGGGCACAATAGGTCTGTGAAAAAGAGGGAGAAGAGGAAGACCTGAAATATCATAGACCAATTGTAGGAAATAAGTAATGGAAAGAAAGGGCCCCAATATCCATTGAGGGACAAAAGGTCTGTAGAATGGAAGATAGGAGGTAAACAACATTTGCAGAAATTCGTGTAGATGGGTATGACTAGAGAAGTGAGGGTACATTTTGACAACTGCAAACGGTTTAATGGTTTATTTTATTTATTTAACATGGTTTCTCCTATTTATTAAATAGGCCAGTCTTCTATGCAGTTTTGAAAATCTTGGCGTACCGCAGAACAATTATGGTCATGCCAGGCCTTAGAGGGAGTGTGCTTTGACAGAAAACTGCATTTTATCTCATTTCCTACGTCACCGGTTTGTGACGCAGATAGTTACAGACTCGCTGTCTTTTGAAAGACATTCAGTAATGCTGAAATGAAAAAGAATAATGAAAAAGTAAAGACTGCCTGTGTACCAGATTATCACTCTGTACAATGTACAAGCGTTACAAGCAACAGAGTTCTGTCTAATTTCATTACATAACCGTATATATGAGTGTGTGTTTGTCTGTGTGTGTACGCGTGTGTGTGGGGTGTGTGTGCTTGTATGTGTGGGGCGTGTATCTATGTGTACGTAAATATAGACAGCTCGAGAGAAGTGGGGGGAGTGAGAAGCGATAATGTAAAATAAACGTCATGTTAATGACACCACATTTCGTGGGAGAGTCTACGGTTAGACAGGTAGCCGTGGGAACCCGAGAGGGGAGGCACGTGCCTAAAATCTTTTATTACGCCCTTCAGACAACATTCCGGGAACACTTTCCTAAAGTGGCTACGAACGATTTAATCTGTGGAGGTTGTTTCCGTGGCTTTTTTTTGTTTTTGTTTTTTTGTTTTTTGCCTATTCTTTTTTCTTGGGCTGGTTGGCGATAGGTTAGGGATATTACGAAACGATAAGATAATGTGACGATGCCAAAGAACTTTAGGCAGGAGATACGTGCGTTAGTGGATGCGAAATAGCGCAATCTTACGCCATGTGTAAATAAGATTCTTAAATCGTGTTTTTCCAAAGTGTCAGCAAATCAGGGGATTTCTCCATACCGCAATTATGGCTGAGCGAACTAAATGAGATTTACGCCATGTAAATAAGTATTTTAAATCTTGATTTTATGAGTATCGGCAAAATATCAGATTTTCTTTCCATCCCGCACTTACGGCAGATCGAACCAAACAAGAGTGACTCGACAATTCATATCCCCCAATTAGTCAGGACGCGCGCGCCGTTTCCCGCCAAAACACTCGAGGATTACCGAACGCTTTTTACCTCCTCCAAAGTTCATTTAGCCAAGCGGAGACATTATGAGTAATCACCCCTAAAAACATCCGTCGTATCCTTCGCCGGTGATTTGCATTAATCCTCCGTGAGTATGGTAGGAGAGATTACGAGCGATAAAAAGCGCTCGCGCCCTCCTCTGGAAGTCATTAGGGGATCGATCTCTTCCATGCAGTACATCGCACTAAATGAGCATGAAAGTAGACCATATCAATTTAATTGGCGTTCCCCATTAACTGTGATATATGAAGGTCGTTTCACACTCGCTGTCTGATGATGACCATTGATCTGTGATCACCGCCTTCGTTATTATCATTTATTATCCTTTTCTCTCTGTGTGCGTGTGCGTGTGTGTGTGTGTGCACTTTTTTTTCCGAGAAATTTTCACGTGCTTGCGTGACGCCGGGACGTCATGGGGTTAAGAATGGGTTCTCACGCAATGCGAGTGGCTTTTTTTCTGTTTTTTCGTTGTTGTATCTTGAATTCGAGATCCTTGTCTTTTTTTCGGATTCTGCCTTAACTGTGGGATCCTGAATATTAATAAGACGGTCAGTTAGGCACACGTCCATACACTGGAATACACGTGCAGTGCGGACACACACACACACACATATACATACATATATAATATATATATATATATATATATATATATATATATATATATATATATATATATATATATATATATTATATATATATATGACATGGAAAGTAGGAACAGCATCCAAAACCCTATCTATGTATTTAAATTTATGTGGTTGAGGAGACCTCGCCCTAAGAAACGTTCCTTTGTACCAACTGTCTTGTATGACGAAAAAATCATAATCACGCAAGTAACTTTCGGGCGCCAAGCAACGTAATATGCGACAAATTCTCTCTCTCTCTCTCTCTCTCTCTCTCTCTCTCTCTCTCTCTCTCTCTCTCTCTCTCTCTCTCTCTCTCTCTCTACGTATCTGTCTATATACCTATTTATCTCTGTATACATGAACAATTATATATATATATATATATAAAACATCTATATTTATATATATATATGTGTGAGTGTATATATATATATATATATATAATATATATATATATATATATATATATATATATATATATATATATATATATATATATACTTACCATAAATATATAATCATGAATCAGGTAGATATACATACTTAATTAGAAATTATGGACAGAGAAATGTAATTGCTCCATGATCCGATTTACTTGATACGTTTTGCCTCATTCTCCCCAGATCACTTTATCTAAAGTACAGACAATTATGAATATCCATTGGCAACGTATTTGTCCTACTAAAATAACAGATACTTCAGGTAGTGGTGAATTCCTTCGGTCCTCCTCCTCCTCCTCCTCCTCCTCCTCCTCCATCGTAAAAAATTATTTCCGCTTATACAAATGTTGGCCCTAATTTGAACTGCCTCGTAGGGTAGTGCCGTCAGGGTACTTCATGCGGTGCATCCTCTTCTAACAGTCGATTCATAGTGCAACTGCTTTGAGGTTTTCCTCCTGTTACACTTTTCAAAACCTTTTTCCTCTCAATTTCCTTTTCAGCGCTGAATGTTTAAAAAAAAAAAGTATATCTTAGTTTAAACCAGACCACTGAGCTGGTTAACAGCTCTCCTAGGGCTGACCTCATAAGTCCCATTGCTTGGCCTTTGGCATAAATTTTATATTCTATCTATCTATTATCTATCTATCATCTATCTATCTATCTATCTATCTATCTATCTATCTATCTATTTGATGTTTTCCTCCCGTTACACCTTTCAAACCTTTTTGCTCTCAATTTCCTTTTCAGGCTGAATGACCCTCATAGGTCCCATTGCTTGGCCTTTGGCATAAATTCTATCTATCTATCTATCTATCTATCTATCCATCTATCTATCTATCTATCTATCCAATTTGATGTTTCCTCCAGTTACACCTTTCAAACCTTTTCACTCTCAGTTTCCGTTTCAGCACTGAGTAAACTCATAGGTCCCAGCCCGTGGCCTCTGGCATAAATTTTATATTCTATCTATCTATCTAATTTGAACTGGAATTATCAGGTAGGAGAAAGTGCAGAGAATGTTGTGCATGATGTAGGTTTCTCGCACAGTTTCACAAAATGTACTTCAGCTGGGACTATGTTCACTGATCGGCCCATTTCAATACTAAATCCTAATAGAAATGTGACTCAAGAACACCAAAAAGAATCCTTTGAAAATTTAGAAAATCTCAAAAAAAACTGTTGACGTTTGTGACAACAGCCTTTGAAATCATGGTCGTTTAAAATGACAGTCATAGGGTAAAAATTATCGTGTACTACATTCCTGTGCTAAAAAAAAATTAATGCTTCTCAAATACGAAGAAATGTAACTCAGTAACAAAAACACATTCAGTAGACTGGGCATGTTAGCCCTCGCTAAACCTCGTGCCATATAAATATGATTAAATTTTGAATTGGCAAAAAAACTTTCTTGTGTTTTTTCACATAATGTTACACTTTTATTTGAAAGATGAGAGAGAGAGGGAGAGAGAGAGAGAGAGAGAGAGAGAGAGAGAGAGAGAGAGAGAGAGAGAGAGAGAGATTATTTTGATTTTTTATGTTAATTGACCCTTCTTGTTATTTTATATTTTAATTCATCGCGTTAAGTAAGTTCAAGTGTTCTTGTAAATCAGTTGAATCTTAAATGGCTTGATAGACTAAGCATGCATTTTCACCCTTTTTTTTTTATTGAATGGATGTAGCCTAGAGTTTATGAAGATTAATAATCTAACCCTGATATACTACACGAAACCATTATTCTGACCTTTCCCTAATTTTTCATACGCAACTAGAAAGAAAGGGCTGTTGAAAGTATGACCTGTCCATTAACGCAAAATGACTTATTCTTTCACAATTATCGCGGAATGAAGAAAAAAACTCCACGCCAGTACTTGGGGTTTTCTTTCGCAAATGATTTGTGGCAACAAGGTATGTCGAATGCGCCAAGTTCAATAATCACGCGGCTCTATTATACGAAGCTCTTTGTTCTTGAGAAACTTGACGAGTTGGTTAGCGGTGTTTTTTTTGTGTTGTGGCTGTTAGTCTCACGACTGTTTAGATACTTCTCTTGAAGGATTTCATTTGTGAAGTTATAATGGATATATTTTTAAATGCTTCTTGGCTCTTGCTGTTTCCACTCATTACGCTGTAAATATAGTGGAGCCTTCCTTAGGTTTGATCCTAATGCCTCCTGTTAATGACTGACAAGTTGATTTATCGATTTCTGAGGACGTGTTACAAACATTGTCATTATTAACCAGTCATTAAAATAAAATCTGTCATTATTGACAAGTCTTTACAATAAAATCTGTCATTATCAACCAGGCCAATAAAATAAAATCTGTCATTATTAACCAGTCATTAAGATAAAATCTCTTATTATAACCAGTCATTAAAATAAAATCTCCCATTATTAACCAGTCATTAAGATAAAATCTCTCATTATTACCGGTCATTAAAATAAAATCTCTCATTATTAACCAGTCATTGAAATAAAATCTGTCCATAATTAACAAGTCATTCGAATAAAGTCTGTCATTACTGACCAGTCATTAAAATAAAATCTGTCATTATTAACCAGGCATTGAAATAAAATCTGTCATTATTAACCAGTAATTACAATAAAATCTGTCATTATCAACCAGGCATTAAAATAAAATCTCTCATTATTAACCAGTCATTAAAATAAAATCCGTCATTATCAACCCGTCATTAAAATTAAAATCTGTCATTATTAACCAGTCATTAAAATAAAATCTCTCGTTATAAACCAGTCATTACAATAAAATCGGTCATTATTAACCAGGCATTAAAATAAAATCTGTCATTATTAACCAGTCATTACAAAAAAAATCTGTCATTATTAACCTGTCATTAAAATAAAATCTCTCATTATTAACCGTCATTAAAATAAAATCTGTCATTATTAACCAGGCATTAAAATAAAATCTGTCATTATTTAACAGTCATTAAAATAAAATCTGTCATTATTAACCGTTCATTGAAATAAAATCTGTCATTATCAACCAGTCATTAAAATAAAATCTGTCATTATTAAGTCATTAAAACAAAATCTGTCATTATTAACCAGTCATTAAAATAAAATCTCTCATTATTAACCAGTCATCAAAATAAAATCTGTCATTATTAACCAGTCATCACAATAAAATCTATTCAACTGCCTACACCTCTCTTCCTCTATCTACACTTCTGTCTATCTAACCATTATTCATCTTAAAAAAAATTTAAGCTCCAGATCGATTTCATTTCATTATTCTTCAAATCCTAAGAGAACGAAAAACAGTAAATAAACAAACAAAAAAAATTGCAGAAGCACTGTAAAAACGACGCCTTCATGGAAATATTTAATTTCCTTTTACCGCTGAAGAAAGCTGTACATTTTCCATCTTAGTGTATTGAAAGTGACAGATAGATTAAAGGTTTTTATTCATTCACTAAGACAACGTACCACACATTTAACGGTGATAAATACTAAACTCAATACACTAAGATGGAAAATGTACAGCTTTCTTCAGCGGTAAAAGGAAATTAAATATTTCAATGAAGACGTCGTTTTAACAGTGCTTCTGCATTTTTTTTTTTTTGGCTTATTTACTCTTTTTCGTTCTCTTATGTTCTTCAACACTCAAAATTTCCAAAAAATCTGATGGACTGGAAACTCGGCCCTGTGGTACCGTTTTTTTTTTTTTTTTTTTTTTTTTTGTATTGTTTGTAAAATCATTATCATCAATCCGCGAACTCTCACGCGAAATTTAGTTACAACGAAGAATTCTGAGGTGTGGTTTTTCATGTTCTCGTCAATATCACTTAGAGCGAAGTCGTCGGTATCCCCATTCAAGACGTTAATTCAGGTTTAACTCAGAAAGAATATGTTTTTATGTAAGTTGCAGTGTCAAAAGCATTTATTTTGTTTTACCATTATTTATGCGACGTATATGTTGAGAAAGAAATACCCCGATCGAGCGGAAAGCTAATTCAATTTCAGTAGATGATTCATTAAGATACTGAATCATGCTGTTGAGTATATTAGGGCAGTATAATAACTTAATAACAACAGCCATTCCATCAGCTATACGTTTAGCAATAAAGGTTTAAAAAAAAATATATATTCATGTTACCTCCAAGCTAACTAGAAATGTGGTAGACTCTTCCTTCGTAATGATACACTCGGCTCATAGCATGAGACACGACACTGGAATAAAGCTTTTTAGAAAGACACGGAAGAAAGGTATTTTCCCATAATAGAGAAGAATATCTTTTTTCCCCACGGTGATTTCCTGCTGCTGTGGTTCCACTAAAAAGTAAACATGTTAATGCGGTCAACTCTGTTTGCCTGAATGTTGCGGTAATCACGAAAGTTTTGTACGGAAAAAACATTCTTATTGATGACCGGGTTTTTTTTTTTACCCCAAACGTTTTCTCTCTCTCTCTCTCTCTCTCTCTCTCTCTCTCTCTCTCTCTCTCTCTCTCTATACACAAACACAGTTATCGATGTATGCGTTCACTTAATATGGCCGTTATACATCCATTTTCCCTTGGAATAGATGGCCCCATTCAATCATTTCTTTTTAATTATACAAACTAGCATCATAATGAGCTCATGCAAACAAACGCAAATGCAAAATGTCTACAACATGCGTGAGGCTGCGAGATTATCGCCTATGAAATATAGAAAAGTCTGGAACCATTATAAAAAGCGTGGTATTCTTTGCGAGGCCTCCCACAAATTTTAGCCTTTTAAGCAGCAGCAAAACAAGTAATAAATGTGCCGAAGTTTCTTCGGCGCAGTCCAGTTTTCTATCCGGTGTTGACCTCAGCCACGGTCGGGTGGTGGCCTATGTTGTGGGCACCTTTATCGCTGCCAGAACTACGATTATGGCTAACTTTAACCTTAAATAAAATAAAAACTACTGAGGCTAGAGGGCTGCAGTTTTATATGTTTGATGATTGGAGGGTGGATGATCAACACACCAGTCTGCAGCCCTCTAGCCTAAGTAATTTTTAAGATTTGAGGGCGGACGGACAGACAAAGCTGGCACAATAGTTTTCTCTTACAGAAAACTAAAAACCACGTAGTATAAGTGGTGATTATGTCCGGTCATACTACAGGGGAACTGTTTCATTTATAAATATTATTCATTGTCATAATCGAAATAGGAAGTGACTTTATCCTACATATTTAACATCAGCGGTGCTGATATCGAGTTTGTTTTTTTTTTTTTTTTTTTTTTTTTTTTTTTTGAGTTGTAGACGAATGTGTGAAATAGTGTCACACAAAAACTTGCTATCCCCTGCCCATCCCAACCTTGTTGGCGACGAACTACAATCGACTGACTACTGAGAGAAAAAATTTATTGCTAGAGGCAACAGGGCCACAAAGGTATTTGATAAAACGTACCTAAAGCTTGTTTGGGATTCGAACGTAGAACCTACTGTATATCAATGGTGAGGTGAAATCCTGTTTATCTGTTTTGTTGTTCATCACTTTCTCTTGGAAATGAAGATATAAAGGAAGCAAATTTAACAACCTTCAAAATGCTTGATAAGCTCCAACTAATTTTGTATAAATTTCAAGAATTTACATTGACACAAAAACAGCAACAAAAACAGAAGCGACATTGTACTTTGCGCCAAGAATGACTCCATATGCAAAGAATGAAGATCAGAGGTTCCCTGAACTCAGTGACTATATAAAATTATCGTAGAAAGTTGATAAGTGAATTTATCTTCATTGGCACGAATATGTTGGACTCTGAAGACCGCTTATATGAAAATTCTACTTATCACTTTATTAAATATTTTATCAGTGGACCCACTTACCAAAGTTATAAGACGAGGTAATTGGAACACGTTAAAGTATTCTTGAGGTGATTAAGTGGCCATGAATGAAACACCGAAGCCGTAGCGAGTCTTCGGAGACGAAAGCAGTGAGAGAGAGAGAGAGAGAGAGAGAGAGAGAGAGAGGGTGGAAGGGGGAGGGAGAACCGACGGAGAGGGCTTTTGAACCCGCAACTCGAGGTAATTAAAGTTTAACAACTTCTTGCAGGCGAAACGACAGTTTCTAAGGAGTTGTTAACAATAGATCGCTAGGGCGACTATAAGTTCTCGGAAGCGGAGGGGGTCAGATTATCAAGGACAGAATTTCCTTGGGCGATGATTATGAATGATATGATGATTCTGGTGGCACTGTGACGTTTATCATGCGAATGGCAAACAATGGTGATGATTATGATGATGATAATTTTGGGAAATGAAAAAATTGCATAAATGTTTAGATATGCGTGTGGCGATTTCTCGTCAATTTTAAGAATTTTATTGAGAAATTTCAGAAATGAAATAATTTACCATACTATATTCTCTCTCTCTCTCCTCTCTCTCTCTCTCTCTCTCTCTCTCTCTCTCTCTCTCTCTCTCTCTCTCTCTCTCTCTCTCTCTCTCTCTCTCTTTGTGGATTAAAGATTACTCTTCTTAATTAACATGACAGTATTAAAAGAAAGAAACTTAGTACGTGAAATTTATCGTTAAAGATAATGACAATAATGATTTTAATTATTACCTCACTTTAAAATCTCATAGATAATTTTGCACGGAGCAAAAGCAGAAAGAAAAACTCCCCTCCTAATGACGCATGCAATCAAAGAAATGCTGCTTGCACTAGTTAATAATCTTAAAAGTTTGCTGCTTGTAAAACCGACTGAGTTCTGTCACGACTAGCCTTGAAACCTAATCTCATTTATCATAATGCAGACAGTTCTTAATGTACTTGTATGAGAACACATTAGGAAGCAAATAAACATGGAAATGACTGTAACAAAGTTCGCTCAAAATACGAAATCATACAACAGTGAAGACATTCGTCTTGTTTTTTTTCACTGCGATTTGGCTAAAGCTAAAGTATGAATACCATGTCAGGATTATGGTCCAAAGATTATCGTTAATGGACACGTAGTTCAAACCACTACGTGTCGTGCATTTTTTCTCCATCAGACTCTCGAACCCTCATATCTTTATACTATTAGCTTCAAATATCGCTTTTAGTAATCGTCGTATAAAAAGGTTGTTCCCTTTAGAAGCGATCTTTGGTTAAAGTCTGTCTGCTTTTAATGATTTTTTTTCTTTTTTAATTCCCAAAGTAATATCGTTCCTCTTCGTCAGCTTATATCGTAGTATTCATAGACTTCTGAAACTACTATACATAAAAAATGCCGCTAGATCCTTCACATTAGCTCTGGCATTTATACAGCATTGCATGTCTAGGGGTACTTTACTTAAGTGTATTTCTTATAGCAGTAATGCATTTTACAAAGAGGGCATGTTAGGAATTATTTATCTTTTGATATTTGGTCGATATGTAATGGTATTTCTCGTCCTGTCCAAATGAGTGTTTATGATATTTTTCCAGTTTTATTTTGATGTCCTAACTCATTGCTTTGACATATGAGAACTGTAACTCTCTGTGACTTCTCGTTGCTGTGTATTTTGTAATATTTAGATACCACTGTAAACCCCCTTTTTTTCATTTGACAAATGCAAATGTTGAAGGTTTGCCTGCGGAGTTTTAATTAAGAGGATAAGGTTCAGTAACAGAAAACGTTGGTTTCCCACTCTTGAATCAGTAGAACACATGTGTCTGTCACAGTCTGGAAGAGAGCTTTCTATAAAACTGTGTAGCTTTCATTTTGTATTTTATTTGTATCTTGGATAAGAGTTCACACCTCTTGAGGGCTGAAACTCAGTCTTTAGTTTAACTACCTGTTACATTAACTATTTAGATATTTTGTGTCTGGATACTATATTATTTGCCTATGACAACTTCCTGAAAATTACATTTACATTTTTACTTGGTTTTGACGCCCTGCTGAAAATTACATCTACATTATTACTTGGTTTTGACGGCCTGCTGACAATTACATTTACATTACTTGGTTTTGACGCCTTGCTGAAATTTACATTAGCTTTGCTTACTTTTGACACCTTGCTTAAAATTACATTTGCATTACTTGCTAACTTACCTATATACATCTTTCGTGTAATTAAGTCATTTTTCTTCCTGACTCCTGTCATGAAATCCTTAGTCAGTTGACGCTGTTTTAGTTTAAGCAGAGTCAGAATGGCTATCGTTTTGTTATTTCAT
The DNA here is from genome assembly GCA_039081455.1 of Macrobrachium rosenbergii. Classification (NCBI taxonomy): domain Eukaryota; kingdom Metazoa; phylum Arthropoda; class Malacostraca; order Decapoda; family Palaemonidae; genus Macrobrachium; species Macrobrachium rosenbergii. Next base: position 49,651 of record JANJGK010002572.1, on the reverse strand, counting down.
TCTGCATTGCTAAAAGAAAATTAGGTCAATTTGCATTTTTTAAAGGAACTTGTAAAAATATTTTTAAAAATAATACGTCATATGAAAGGTCAGTCAGACTTTATCTACTAACTTATTAATTCATAAAAAATAACTGAATAAAATCATAATCAAGTTACGTAATCTATACTAGAAGTGTAATCTGACAAATGATTAACGCACAAAAATGCATTTATCAATGCTAAGCAGATGTAAATTTTCTAGCATAGTCAGCCTTTTAGAGTCGCGCATAGAAAACAAGTCAGGTAGTATGAAAGAAAATTGTAAAATTATATGGGAAACTATTATATAAAGATGTGTTTCCAGATTGAGAACGGTTAGGTATGATTACTTACTTTACTGTATAATGACCACTGTTTAGCTTTATTTAAAAATCGCCATGTTTTATTCATAAAACTAAAAAGATACTTCATTATGTTCATAGCCTCTAACAAATGGAAAATTTTATTGTATTTTGAATGGCATCATGGTATTAAGAAATTAAGTGCCAGAGTAACACTGTAAGGTGTCAAAGAAACGAGCAGGTAAAGGTTACTGCTACTTTATTACAGATCCAGGCAGCTTATATTGCGGCCGACTGACGCCGGGCCGTGAGAGACAATGGAATTGACTGTGACCTGAGGTCGAAACAATAAACAATAATATGCAGTGAACGAGTACAAATTACAATACAAAACATACAGAGCTACAATATAGATACAGTCTTGATGCCTGTGAATGAAGAAACATGTGATACACAATGTGTGACATTCGTATAAATACCATAAAGTAAAAATGATTAAAATGCGTGACCTGGCACGTTTTAGGCGTGACTAAGAAAACGGGAAGTCACCAAAGAAAACAAGCTCAGCGGAGACTTAATTAATGGCGCCGCCGAAACACTATCCTGGCGCCGAATTGGTGACTTTACAACACACTGTGACAATTTAAATAAACGTTTCTACTCTTCCATCCTTTATATATATATATATATATATATATATATATATATATATATATATATATATATATATATATATATATATATATATATATTACCAAGGTCCCTATGCATTGACAAAACACTTTTATGCTGTTATTGGTAGATCTGGCCGGCTCGGCATATTCTCTATCTATCCTCAAACAAAGGCTTACTGAATTAAAACGCCGAGATACAAAGCTAGACTTTATTCGGAAACTTAACGAAAGCATTTCAGCAAAATCTAGAGTTATGAAATGTAATTTCTCACACCCCACAAAAATGGAAGTCATAACTAGAGAAAACCCAGACTCACAATTAAAGGGGTAACTATTCAAATCAATCGAATTCGTGATTCTAAACAACCAATATTAGTGACTAACACCCCAGTCACCAAACAAAATAAAAAAGGTTATGATTACTCTAAACCAAAATAAATGTCACATAGTATGTTAAAAAAGAACACCACTTCCAATATACACGTCCTCACAGGACCCAACCAGAATTCTCTCTATGTCCATCAGGGAGCCATCCGTCGCAGTAGCAGTCCTATTCACCACAACTCAAAAGGAGCGATAACTCTCAGGCCGTAAATCAAAATGAGTACCTATTCTATGGTTCCTCTATAATATACACATTAGAGAGTGCACATACGCACACATCCACTTGTCAACTCCTCCCTCAAAGTGTGACGTCACAGTCAGGTTCAATGTCCCGAAGGAACTCTGCCTTCTGAACCCACAGATATCACAAAGCTTCCATCCATCTGACACGTTTTCCCCCATGCATCTTGGTCATGACCGGAAGCCACGAACGAGCGAGTTGGATACCCGCTGTCTCCAGGCACGAGGAGTGCTATCACTTGCACAGAAAAAGCTACGTTTTCACAGGCCAGCAATTAGTCAGGTTACTTAGTTCGTGGACCTGCAGACATATGTGTAAAATATATATATATATATATATATATATATATATATATATATATATATATATATATATATATATATATATATATACATATATATAATATATATATATATATGTGTGTGTGCGTATATATATATATATATATATATATATATATATATATATATATATATATATATATATATGTGTGTGTGTGTGTGTGTGTGTGCGTATGTATATATATATATATCTATATATATATATATATATATATATATATATATATATATATATATATATATATATATATATATATAATCAGTAAGCTACAAACGTCCTTTAATATCCAATTCGCTCTACCTCGGAAATAATATATTTTCATATATGTTACCGAAGGGGAATTTTTTAGTTGATAATAAGTTCGTCGTCTCGTGGGCACGAGACGACGAACTTGTTATCAACTAAAAACTTCTCCTTCGGTAACATATATGAAAATATATTATTTCCGAGGTAGAGCGAATTGGATATCAAAGGACGTTTGTAGCTTACTGATTGTATATGAATCACGGTGATGTGATAAAAAAGTCATATATATATATATATATATATATATATATATATATATATATATATATATATATATATATATATATATATATATATATATATATATATATATATATTATATATATATATATATATATATATATATATATATATATATATATATATACTGTATATATAAAATGTGTTATATATATATAATGTGTGTGTGTGTTATATATATGTATATGTATATAGCCTTTTTAACTGATTAGGAATGTTTCAGAGAGGACCAAGGCAATAGTCACTAGCTGCCACGTCCTGTCTTAATATATGAAGCATTAAGGATAAACACCTGTTGGCAGAAAATGATCTCATCAGTAGCTTCAAAACAGAGCTGTCGCATCCCCTAAACATGCTGCGCCGTTCACCAAATTATATAGTACTTTTCATCCACCTCTCGTCCTCCATTCACTCAAAATTACCAGTTCTCAAATCTCAGATCTGCTTCTTTCACCTACTTTGAAATTCTGCTACTTCTACACCGTTTCTCTGCATAGGGCCTGCGTCACCTTTTTCCTTTTGCTAACCATCCTGGATAATGTATATTACTGTGCTTAAAATTCACAGTTGATGCACGTGACTTCACTATGTAAGCGAATACCACAGGAAAATGACAGGCAGTACTGCACTTCTGCCTGTCATTTTCCTGTGGTATTCGCTTATATATTACTATCAATGCATTTTTTATCCTGATACACTTAATTTTACCCCTCAGAAATAGCCACTCTTTTTCCTTCATTGTCCTACTCACTCCAGCCTTCCACTTTTTCTCACTTAGTGCCAAAACGTTCTGATTTCTCTCTAAATATATGATATTTATCATTCCCGTAGAAGGTTAGTGCCGTCAGTGCACCTAATGCAGTGCATTGCAGGGATCACTTAAAGGTTCTTTGCGGCGTCCCTACGGCCCTTGGCTGCAACCGCTTTTATTCCTTTTACTGCACCTCTTTCCGTATTCTCTTCCTTCCATTTTACTTGCCACACTCTCTTAACAGTTGTTTCATTGGGAAACTGCGGCGTTTTCATCCTGCAACACCTTTAAAACCTATTTACTTTTAATTTCCCCTTCAGAGCTGAATGACCTCATAGGTCCCAGCGCGTGGCCTTTAGACTAAATTTTATATTCTACTCCATGCCATAATAATTATCTTACGTTAACCATAGCCTCGTGGGATCTGTTGTCTTTCAGCATTGATTATCATCTTTTTCATATATACTTCAATTATACGGGTGCCCCATAGCTTATTTATTCAGTTCGTGACATTAATTTTCATTAATAAGATTAATTAGATTATTTTCAACTTCCAACTCTTCTACCTCCATTAAGTAATCGTCATCTATCTTTTTTTTTTCCTACTCAGTGGTATTGACAGTTCCTGAAATGGTGAATCTGCAACATCATTTTTGTATTAATGCTAATTTTGGAATTTGGGGAAAATGAAAAATCCGTTAGTTCAACGTACATTAGGCAATTAAGTCTTAAGCTATTAAAACAAATACAATTTTAGGATGATATAAGACGGCAAGAATGCTTTAGCACATCCTGTTTTGCCTAGTATCCTACGCTTCACACTTCAAATTTCCCAGTCCAGTTGGATCAAAGAAATGCATTTAGCGTCACAGAATGCAGCGTGGGTGACTAGGTTAATAGCAAGCGCCAACCAATTCGTTGTTTCCTGAGAGCAAATTCTTGAGATGTATGCTAGTATTGCACCAGCCCCTGTTTGTATGCCATGCCCTTAAGTTAGGTTAGGTTAGGTTTAGGTTAGGTTAGGTTAGGTTAGGATTAGGTTAGGTTAGGCTATGGTGGGTTAAGTTAGGTTAGATTAGTCCCGCTGAAGTAATTTGAGTGTGGGAAACATAATGAGATTATTTTCAAGAAAATTCTATGGTTAGTTTTAAGATATGGCGTCCTGCTTTTTTCAGGGCAAGGTCCCGGTACTCTGTTACATCTCGGGAAAATCCTCTCCGGAATAGCTTGGAGATATAGGATAAATATACTGATACTGGATTACAAGACAAATGCTTGATGTTTCTTGCTTGTGTTTTGGTACTAAATGAGGAAAAAGCCGAATCAGTGGTTCTCAATTTTTTTTGGTGATGGCACCCTAATTAATGTAATCATTACCGTGGCACCCCTTCTTCACATTCCCACCATATCGCATGAATTAACTTCTTATTTAATGAACAAAATTATCCATACTCAAACCAAAATCAACACACCGTACATGCAGAAATATATTGTACAAACAAAGAGCATATCTGAAGAATTAGATAAATGTAATTGAGTAGACACACTGATAATAATCATATGAAGACTTCTGCAAACTTTTTTTTTATAAATGTTCATTGAGGTTATTTAGCCAAGACAAAATTCATGACAATCTTGCTGTACCCCAAGGCACTTTCTGTGGCACCCAGTCTGAGAATCACTGAGCTGAATGCTCAGTGCTTCCTTGAATAACCTTTAACCAGGTGATTAGCCAATCCTCTTTTCTCCATTACATTCATCAAGTTGCCCATTCACCAACTGTTAAGTAACAGTTTACGTAAAATGTTCTTTTGTCCTCAGTATTTTCTCTTTCCGGAAAATATTCAAGAATGTTCTTCTTTAGAAACCTCGTGTTCTTTAACAGTTAGACCCCTTTCCGAATGTCATTTCATATGAAAATATTCTCATTGTATTCATATATTTACATATATATCTATATATGTGTGTGTGTGTATATATACAGATAGATAGAAAGATATATAAACAGGTAGATATATTGGGAGTTATATTTATAACCTCAATAAAAAAAAAGAGGAATACAACCTTAGTGCTTACTTTTTATTGCTTGTATTTACAGTTCCTATCGGTCATACCAATCTAAATCTAAAATATGTATATAACAATGTCTTCATGTCAAAAGTAGTGAAAAGGTATATTTTAATATAAATGCTGCTTATTAAGACCTAACAGGTCTGATCGGGCTTAGTCAAGAGGTAGTTCCCGCTGCCGTCCACCACCGTCCGCTTAAAGTCTGAAAGAAGATGAAAATGAAGAAGGGTTCATCAAAATTTATGTAAAAGGAAATTCAGTAATATGTTTATATGCATTATTTATGTGGACAATGTACAGCACTTTAGATTTTGGAGTTGTAAATATACGTTTGCAAGAAATATATGTATATATATATGTATGTATGTATGTATGTATGAATGTATGTATATATATACATATATATATGAGTATTTATACATATACATATAAATATATATATATATATATATATATATATATAATATATATATATATATATATATATATATATATATATATATATATACATATATATATATATAATCACATTACCACAGACGAGTTGTAGGTCCTGACCGGTTAAGTGATTTAAGCGCATATATATATATATATATATATATATATATATATATATATATATATATATATATATATATATATATATATATATATATATATATATATATATATATATATACATATATATATATATACATATATATATATATATGTATATATATGTAGGCTTATATATATGTAAATGTATATATATACATATATATATGTATATGCGTGCGTGCGTGTGTGTGCTGTATCTTACCACAGCAATTGAGACGAGAAGCGCTACTAATATATGGCCCACTGTCACAAATCCTATAAATCCCATGATATTCGATGAACCCTGTGGGACAAAAAATTAGATTATGGTTAAGTCAGTAATATGATATTAGACCGTGAAGAACAATTACGTTCTTCAAATATAAGAGCAAAATAAGACCTTTTTCTTGTGTGTAAATGAACAGATTCAACTTTTTAATTGAAAGACTTTCCTTAGAATAAATTTAATATACATAAATCGTCTGGTTCACCTTCGTACGTTATTTCCTGAATTATCTTACCTCTGGGAGTGGATTCGGTGGTCTCACGGTTGCTAGAACAAGGAGAACGTTTTCTAATCCTAATCCATAATCATTGCCTCCTACTACCTGCACCCCAGCACTTAGGATATATCTGGAAGAGGAATGAGAAGGAGATAAATCGCACTGAACTGTAATGGTGGAATAATCATTATTAAATATCGAACCACCTCCTGATACGCCGGAAAGATAACTAGTTTTTCAACGCTGTAAAATTCTGCTCGCCAAGACGAGTAGCTTTTGCTCCTAAATGTGTCAAAGCAATTTGTACTGCTTTTCTGTGTTGCCTCAGTGACGCATCACAGCCATTACTGAAAGTCGTTGAAACGATTTACATGACTCGTTAAAAATGTAACAGATATTATCTTATATATTAACTTTATCACATACACAATTGTTCTGTGCATTAATACAATTACTAACAGGTCCTCATTAAAATTGGATGGTATCTAGCGGAGATATTTATTCAGGAAAAATTACAAGCTTTCTGAGACTAATAGTCCTCATTGTCAAGTATCAGGATACTTGACAATGAGGACTGTTAGTCCTAGAAATCTTTTAATTTTTCCTGAATATATGTCTCTGCTAGATACCATCCAGTTTTAATGAGGTCCTGTTAGTAAAAAATACAGTATATATATATATATATATATATATATATATATATATATATATATATATATATATATATATATATATATCACGTTGAATAATGCTATCAAAAATTCAATAAATGTCATAGTCTGCTCATTGTCATGTCATAAGTTCCCAACGTAGATGTCTTTTAAAAAAATAAGATACTTGTTTCCTGAGCTTTACTGTGTAGATAGATCATTATTGAAACACAATGATGTGATCAAATCAATGCAGTTTCTGTAGAAATGCCTCATTATACGCTGAAAGAATAGTGAAAGGATCTACTCAAATTAATTAGAAAACTATTGCCACACTCCTATTTATTTTGGCGTTGGTCTCCCTTACCGTTTCATTGTAAAAGAACTCCTATATGTAATATTCCAAGAATAGTGGATAGCGCAGATTTAATTTTTATTTTCAGCATAGGATTGAATGTATGATCATTACGGTCTTCTCAGTACATCAGAGGTAGTACGATTCATATTTTGTTTCTTGATATCGACAAAAACCTCAAATTCAACTGATACATTTCACGAGGTTTGTAAAATTTAAATGATTTGAGACAAATGAATACAAATAGACGTTACTGTGCTTTGCCATATTTAACAAGGTACTTTCGTGCTTATACTCTCATTTTAGCATTGATCTAATTAAGGTTAAATAATTACTCACTGATATGCTTGGTAATTAGAAAGAAACAAAGCCTTATCAGGATTCTTTGGCTGGAACAGCAAGCCCAGTTCATTCTTATATCCGACCTTAGTATTTTGAATGTTCCATCTGACGTGAGAAAACTTTATTATTTCTGGAGGATTATTTTGAAGCCCTCATAGATTTAAATATTAAAATCATTAGCACAACTTTCATTTTGTTTATAAGAGGGGAGACATAACATTCCTTGTATTTTTGCCCACTGAGAACTGAGACAGTTCAAAGCAGGACGCTCAGAGTATAATGACTGCTATCCTCAGTATTAAAGCAACCGCGTTGCTATAGCCAGTTAAGCTTATGCTCCGGAGGTGGGCTCTACTCACGCGCTAAATGAAAAACGTCTTTGCTGCATTGAAATCTTTCTTTGACATTATCTTTCCTATGTATCTTAAAAGTATATATCATGACAAATGTAGAGCTATACGTATTATCTAGATCAGATAGAAAATTACATTATTTGATGAACAGATGAATATATAGTTTATATATGTACATAATGATGCTAATGCATTCGAGCTTGTTTTGTGTTAAATATGAATGCATACGTAACTATACTGTACTGTTAGGACAACGATTTCAATACTGTTTACCAGTCTCTCATAATAAGGCAACAAATTTTTTGTTCATTACCTAAGGAATATGGCATTTAGCTAAATGCGGAACTAAATAAACAGATGAATATAAAGTTCTCTCGTAATCGCTATATATACTTACACAAACAATATAAATACAACGATCAGCAGACCAGCCGGACTGTGGTGCAATTGAGAAAGACGCTGTGCATAGATCGAAGTTTGTTCATAGCTCCCAGGCGGCACCATCTTCCCATTAGCCGATGACTCCACCTGAAACGTTTACGAGGGAGAATTTGATTATTTTGATCCATCTCCATCGAGGCTTTCAACGACTAAAATGTGACGGGCCTGATATTGTTTGGACGTTTGTTACGTCACGTCAAGGTTGGCACAAAGGAAATGGGACAACAGCGTAAAGGAAGCGGAATATCAACAAAGAAAACGCGGCATCACCTTTTTGCGGGAGAATATTTTTACGATCAGTGCTATCACTGTCGTCATTCTGGCCGCCCATAACGTAACGACGCCCACGTATAATACGACGCCGATTAACGTGTATATGACGGTTGTGGCACGCCCTCCGCTCGACGTGGCCTGTATGCTGCCGCCCATCGTCGTGATGAGGCAGAAGGCGTGAAGGAGGGACGACCATATGGTCCATGAGGCAGTGGCTGGGGGTTCTTCGCTGTTCCACGCTGCGGCTCTCACCGTGGGTCCTATCTGGGAGGGTGAAGGAGCATTGAGGATTTTCTCGTTTATATATATATATATATATATATATATATATATATATATATATATATATATATATATATATATATATATACATACATATATACAGTATATATATATATGTGTGTGTGTATATGTATGTATATATATAGGGGTGACGTAAAGTCACGGTGCAATTTAAATTACTTGTAGCTTCGTAACTTCATGATGATGGAATTAATCTGTACAAAAGGATGAGAAAGCTTGATGTGTCTGGTTTCTCCGTTTCTTCTGAAGTTTTATTTATTATTTGTTTTATCAAATATTTTTCACGATTTCTGAAACTTAAAAGCATTTCTTTTTTTCAGCAATGCTGTTGACCCGTGGCTTTACTAGAAGAGAGAGAGAGTAAAGTGCATTCTTTCGCTGGCTGAGAGAGAGAGAGGGGGGGGGGGAGGACCACAATTTTGCGTGCTTGTTTTATGAGGTATTCTGTGTTTTCTTCATCTGTAAATTGTTTTCCTTCATTCGTTCAGAAGGAAGATGAATTAACTTAGCCTCACACCAACAGACGCAAGTCTCACTAGCACATTGAAGTTATTCAGTGAGTATCTTCTAAAAGGGTAAAAGGGTATTATAGCCGAGTTTTTTCTTTTGTAAGATTTTGACTGCGGAGCAGGTATTTACCTAAAAACTCTCTCTCTCTCTCTCTCTCTCTCTCTCTCTCTCTCTCTCTCTCTCTCTCTCTCTCTCTTCTATTACCTTAACTAGTCAAGGGTGTAAAAACGTCGAAGATGTATGTCATATACTTTACACCATGTCAGTTTTATAACAGTATTTCTTGATAACTATCAGAACTTGTTATAGCAATTCCATAGGAACTATTTCCAATGAGAAACCTAAAGCTTTACTATTAAAACACCATTTAACAGTGTAACTGATTGGCTGCATCAATAACACAAGAGCCTTTATAACTATCATTCGAGCAAAAGGAAAACCGGACTCATATTCAACTTACCTCATACCCGTAGGAATGTCGCGTCACGATGGAGTAGTAACGCAAAGTGAGATTGTAGAGTCGAAGACGCCATTCGGTGATGACCTCGTCGCTCAGAATATCCAGTCGATCATTGGATGGTAATTCTTGTAATCTGTACGCCTGGGAAAATAAGCGTTCTTAGTCTCTTGGGGATTTTATAGTTTGTATGTCGATGTTATTTGTATTTTTCTTCAGTGTTTGCTACTTTATTTTTGTATTTATCTACTTATATTGTATTCAAATTTCAATTTTCCAGATGTAAAGTATTTTTATCATAATATTGTTTGTTTATTTATTATATATCTACTTTTTGTTATATATCTTTATTTTTTTATTTATTTATCATTTATTTATCAATACACACATCTATATATATATATATATATATATATATATATATATATATATATATATATATATATATATATATATATATATATATATAATATATATATATATAATTCATTGAGATTTACTTATTTATCTGATTTCAGATTTATATCGTTTCATTCATCTTTCATTTTAAATCTGTACATTGTATATATATATATATATATATATATATATATATATATATATATATATATATATATATATCATTGAGATTTACTTATTTATTTTATTACAGATATATATCATTTCATTCATCTTTTATTTTAAATCTATGTAAGTATTATGCATTTACCTATTTAAATCTTGTAATAAAAATAAGTAGATGTCAATGAATAATTATATATATATATATATATATATATATATATATATATATATATATATATATTATTCATTGATATTCACTTATTCATCGTTATTAAAAGTATATATTATTTCATTAAGCCTTAATTTTAAATCTATGTACAAATTATGTACTTGCTTATTTAAATTTATTTATGCTTATAAATGTATTGCTCCATAATTATTTTTTCACTTATATTAACTGGTTTTTAATTATTTATTATATATTCATCTTTTATTTGGTATATAACTGTTACTTTACGTATGTATTTTATCTACCTATTGTATTCTAATTGATTTATTCATTTATCAAAAATTTATTATTATTATTATTATTATTATTATTATTATTATTATTATTATTATTATTATTATTATTATTATTATTATTATTATTATTATTACCTTTTTCACCTACTGATATGCTTCGTCCAAACTCACCTCAAAGACCCTGATAGCATTCTGCATCCTTTGCGAGGTGAGAATGGCGTCGAATACAGCGTCGACACTCTTCTCCATCACCATCTCCATCGACGTGTTCAGTACCCTGTCGACCATTTCCTTGTTGGCCTCGACCATACCTTGGGACTTCGGGGTCCCCGGGAGTCGAATCGTGCTGGGGCGCCGCCCCTGAGACTGGCCATCGTAAGCGCTGCCCTCCAGCTGAAAGAGAAGTGAAGTTGCAATGGAACAGGTCTTTTGGAATGACGTGTTAATATTTTTGTGTAAAAATATGATTATTGATGTTACCTTAATTTTTTTCGGGTTATTTAGAAACGGAAGTGATTAAGATAAGTGATAATAAAAAAGTACCGCTTTAAAGAGTATATCTGCAAAGAATTGTCTTAAGTATTTGTTGATGTCCCTTCGGCCCCTAGCTGCAACCCCTTTTCATTCTTATTACTGTACTTCCTTCCACAATCTCTTCCTTTCTTCTTCCTTTTCTCAACCTTCTCCTAACATCTGATTCATAGCTCAACTGCGAGGTGTTCCTCCTGCAACAAATTTCAAAATTTCTTACTGTCAATTTCAGTTTCAGCTCTGAAGGACCTCACAGGTCCCAGTTAAGTATAACTTAGTTTTACCAGACCACTGAGCTGATTAACAGCTCTCCTAGGGCTGCCCCGAAGGATTAGACTTATTTTACGTGGCTAAGAACCAATTGGTTACTTGGTAACGGGACCTACAGTGCTTGGTCTTTGGCCTAAATTCTATATTCCACATCTTAATTATTTATTTCCTATAGAAATTAAAGCTAAAGATGATTAAAAAACTTAGGAAAGAGAGTAACAGTAAATAACAATGAAAGTCAGTGTTATTTGGAAAGAGAAAAGTTGGTAACACTGTTCAAAGTTAACTATCTCAGCACCTAAACGAACAGCGTATCTGCCCGCAACTGTGTTTGTGGAGCGAACTCTTCAGAACCAGAAACCTCTGTTCCGGTTTTCCTTTCTTGTTATTATCTTCTATTTCCCCTGCTCTTTCTGTTTGCCCGTTTCATCACCAGAACTGAATCTATATACCCCATGAATTAGGTCAGAATTGAATTTATATGGACCAAGAGTTAGCGTGCAAGCCAAAATGAACGTGTTCTGAACGCATACCAAACCGCCGAGTTGGTAATTGGATTTCTGTTGTCGTGTATTTTAAGTGTATACACAAATCATTTTAAATATCAAGAATTGCAATATCGATCAGTCTAGAAAATGGGATTTAGTCTATTTTTTACTCAGATAAATTGCGCTGGATAACTGGAAGGAAGCTTTACAAGATTAATAAAGTAATGTTAAAGGAAAACTCAGCTGGATTTGAAGTTTAAAATATATTTCAGTAGTGCTTTAGAGTATACAGTAGACATTTTTTATTCTCTCTCTCTCTCTCTCTCTCTCTCTCTCTCTCTCTCTCTCTCTCTCTCTCTCTCTCTCTCTCTCTCTCTTCTAATATTACCTTAACTAGTCAAGAGTGTAAAAACGTCGAAGATGTATGTCATATACTTTACACCATGTCCGTTTGATAACAGTATTTTTGATAACTACCAGAACAGTTATAGCAATTCCATAGCAACTATTTCCTGTTAGAAACCTAAAGCTTTCCTATTAAAACACCATTTAGCAGTGTAACTGATTGACTGCATCAATAACACAAGAGTCTTTATAACTATCGTAAAATTAACCTTCATCCGTAAACTTGCCTCAGTCGTCCGTTACACCAACACCATCCAAATAAAGACGTTTGATTCACGTACCATTTTCATCATAAAGCGAAAAATCCTTCGCAAATGGCTGGATAATCGGTCTAATGTAGCAAGCCAGCACCTAATGCATTCAGTTTACTAATACGAAGGTTCAATTATAGCTTAGAAAACTCATTTCTTCTCCTTCCGCTTCGCACGAAAGCTTTCTGATTGACGGTTTAATGGATGAAATTCACGTTCTAATTCGAACTTCGCCCTTTAGCCAAGAGGGGATAAGACGAAAATTCCCCCCTACTGAAACCTGTTCTGCAAATTTGAGGTTTTTTCTCATTATCAGTGTATTTTTTTTAACATATAGCCAGCCATTGACCTTGGTATTCCTATAATTTAGAACAATATCTTCTGTTAATTAGAGGTTTTAAAGTAATATTGTCCTGCTCTTCTAATAATATTCACAGCGAAATCATAACTTCACTAACATAACGATGCTCTCTCTCTCTCTCTCTCTCTCTCTCTCTCTCTCTCTCTCTCTCTCTCTCTCTCTCTCTCTCCACCCCGGTGTTTTTTTTTTCTTTTTGTAGCAGTAAATCTCTCTTACTCCTTTTATGCATTTTTGAGCCTTGTCATTTTCTGCACAATCCACTTCATATTATGGAGCTTAATTGTTATAAATTTCTCCATTATCCAATTTCCCCCTTGAAAGTTGTATTTTACCTCATCCAACACAAACAACTGTTATGGCGTTAAGTTGATCTTATTTTTTTTTAATACGTTATCCTGTGATTATCACGTCTTCCAAATCTATATGCTTCGATCTCCCGCTCCTTTGACATACAGAAGTTGAAGGCATCAAGAAGTGACGTCACCTTGGTGTATGATAACAATGTCCACATTAACGAAAAAATAAATAAATTTAATTTAAAAAAAAAAGTCCAAGTACGTTCCAAACTTCTGGACACTCCCAAAGGCATTCGTAGAGAAATGCTTCTAGAATTGAGGTACTCAGTAGAGAACGAGTGAGGACAAAAGCGAGTAGGATTTTTCTGTAACTGTAGAGGGGTTGAAGTTACTTTAGTGTGAACTGTTTATAGCCAGTATTTTTAACATTAGCATCGATCACCCAGCCATCCAATGCATACTAGAAAGTTAAAACTTATCAACAATTAAGTAAATGAGGTAGACATCCTAAATTCTAGGGAAATATAGAAGGTTCTCTATTTAGCAATTAGTTTCAGGGACATAACACAGACACTTTCGCTATGAAACCCATCAGCCGTCTACAGTTATTTAGAGCTTAAAAAGAAAACCCTCAAACAATTTCACGTATGCTATATAGAAGTTTCAAGTCAAAATAAGAGCTTAGTTTGTTTTCACGTTTCTCTTATCTTTTTAGAGTTGGTATGGTGCCAAAATTCAACAAGTAAACCGACATGAACATGCATCTATATGCAAAGAATTCCGAGTCTTTCTCTTTGATTGCCACTTTATTTTCGTCACAACGTGTTCGCAAGAATATTGCAATTTCTTTATAAGCTTCTTTATTACCTTTTGCTTTTGAAATTATTCATTTTAAAGACGTAAATCGTGCTTTAAAACACTGCTGAATTTCATGTCTGGAGGAAAACAAAAGATATACAAACACACTTTGGCTCACGAACACACACACGCATTTCTAGCAGACTGTAAGTCAGCGGACAAAGAATGTATGCTTTCGGGTTCCAAAGTAAACATTTGGTTTAGTCACGAAACGCCGCGCGCGGCCCAACTTGATAAGTTACTGCACGCCAATTAACGTATAGCGTTTATCAAAACGTACCCATTGAAAATATTACTCGCGACAATTCCTTCCAGCCTTTGTCAGAGGGCTATTTGGTGGAGCTAAAGTGAATTGTGTACTCTTTCATTTGTTGATTCTATTTTTTTGTCTGTATCTTTTACGTTTTCACCTTGTTCGTCATTGAATCTTTTACGTATTTCACGCTGTTCCTCATTGCAGCTTTTACGTTTTTTAGGTTGTTCGTCATTGTCTCTTTTACGTTTTTTTACGTTGCTCCCTTTTGCATGTTTTACATTTTTTTATGATGTTCGTCATTGTATCTTTTAAAGTTTTTTTTCGTTGTTCCTCATTGTATCTTACTTTTTCATGTTGTTCTGCATAGCATCTCTTGCGTTTTTCACGTTGTTCCTCATTACATCTTTAACGTATTTTACGTTGTTCGCCATTGTATCTTCTATGATTTTTACGTTGTTCCTCACTGTATCCTTTACGTTTTTCACTTTGTTCCTCACTGTATCCCTTATGTTTATTACGTTGTTTTTCACTGTATCCTTTACGTTTTTCACTTTGTTCCTCACTGTATCCCTTATGTTTATTACGTTGTTTTTCACTGTATCCTTTACGTTTTTCACTTTGTTCCTCACTGTATCCCTTATGTTTATTACGTTGTTTTTCACTGTATCCTTTACGTTTTTTACGTTGCTCCTCACTTTATCCTTTGCATTTTTCACGTTGTTCCTCACTGTATCCTTCACATTATTCACGTTGCTCCTCACTGTACCCTTTACGTTTTTCACGTTGTTCCTCACTGTATCCTTTACGTTTTTCTGGCTGTTCCTCACTGTATCCTTTACGTTTTTCAGGATCTTCCTCACTGTACCCGTTACGTTTTTCACATTGTTCCTCACTGTATCCCTTACGTTTTTCACGTATTTCCTCACTGTATCCGCTACGTTTTTCACATTCTTCCTCACTGTATCCCTTACGTTTTTCACGTTGTTCCTCACTGTATCCTTTTACGTTTTTTAAAGAGGTAAATGAGCAAGCGAGACTGAGGATAATTCTTTTGCTCAATTTTGCACAGTAATGGCCTAT
Source organism: Macrobrachium rosenbergii (assembly GCA_039081455.1). Taxonomy (NCBI): domain Eukaryota; kingdom Metazoa; phylum Arthropoda; class Malacostraca; order Decapoda; family Palaemonidae; genus Macrobrachium; species Macrobrachium rosenbergii. Next base: position 33,730 of record JANJGK010002572.1, on the reverse strand, counting down.
CATTCTCTAGCAGTCTTCTGTGTTTACTCAGGCTTCTTGCGGTCGATAACTTGACCATCGATTCTGGTACACGTGGAATGTTTTGATACACGAATCGTACACGCTGACGAGGAAAATAAACGTAATAATGTATTTTTAACTTTGAACATGGTTGGAAAAGTTTACTAAAAGTGGGTTAGGAAAATGGTTGAAATTTTCGCTAGTCGTCCGCGATAGGCTTTAAACTTAATTTATTAAGACATTTTCTGCTTACATGAGTGCTTGTAAACAATCAGATCACTCAGTTGCAAAGATCTCCCAGGTAACTGATTTCCCTTTAGCCTACGGTACATCTGCTTACTATATATATGTACTATATATATATATATATATATATATATATATATATATATATATATATATGTATATATATATTCATATGTATAATATATATATATATATATATATATATATATATATATATATATATATATATATATATATATATGGTATTCGTCTTTTCAACCTTGAAATGAATGAGGAAAGCCCGATGTGTCTGCCCCAAGAAAAAATTGACAGCACGGGAGTTACTCTACTGATCAAGGTTAAGATATTATTGGTGTAAAAATTAAGTTTGGATGCATACATTTGAAAAATACGTCTTTATTATCAGTTGCAAATATGGCAAGCAGCTATATTTCATCTTGCTCTAATACTTAAGGAGAAAGTCAACTCTGGTCTCTAGACAGATGACGTCCTCAACTCAGAAACCAATTCCACACCGACAGACGATCTGTAGTTTATACATGAAACTCGCAAGGAACAACTTCTCTTCAGATTTTGAAAAATGAATGAATTGTCATTGGAAGTAGAATAAGGCTTTTTGGTTCAAATCCTTTTGTTGACTATGCTTGTTGTCTTTACCTTTTTTGAAGGAAATCCAAAATGTACTTCTTAACTGTATGTCGTGTTCTCATTTTTTAAACTAGCGGAAATTTCTAGTTTGGCGCAAACATGAACATGAACAGATATAATCACCATCTTTTCAAATATTAAATAATAAAGATTTCTATGCGGAAAGAGGTAAGCCTTCTCGTTATAACGGGATTTGCATATTCTACTGAGTAAGTTCCCGTCTCTTTGTGATATTCTGGGAAGAACTGAATTACTTGTCAGGTGTATTTGTGCATCCCATGGACGGGTAGGCATAAAAAAGTCCTTAAAACAAGCGTCTAAAAATATTCCATTCCAAATGAACCTACTGTATGTAGTTAAAAAATAACAAAAACTATAAGAAAAATAGAAATGCCAATCCCATATGAACATGCCTTGAGATTCACCAAAATGAGATTTTTCAAAGTTTGGCAGAATAAACACTAACGATTTTCCACAGCAAGAATGTGGGGATGTGTGGGCGTTTGCGTTCGTGTTTGCATGTGTATGGGTCTCACTAGGTAGAGGACCCGGGTGCTATTCGCATGATAGGGGGAGCAGTGTGCATGTTTCGTTAAAACTTATTGTATTGACTCAGAAAATAGGTATCTGGTAGTAGGGTGGAGAAGACAATGCGATTACCGGAATAATGGATGAGATTAGCATTTAACTCCTTTTCGAGGTTTCCCTCGCAGGGAACGGGTGATATACATACTGCGTGTTTACATATATACTATATATTATATATATATATATATATATATATATATATATATATATATATATATATATATATATATATATATATATATATATATATATATATATATATATTTGTGTTGGTATGTATGTATATATATTTGTAAATATATCTATCTATCTATCTATCTATCTATCTATCTATCTATATATATATATATATATATATATATATATATATATATATATATATATTATATATATATATATATAATATATGTGTGTGTACGTATGTATATATCTATGTGATATGTGTGTGTATGTATGTATCTATGTGTATATATATTTGTAAATATATATATAAATGTGTGTGTGTGTGTGTGTTTGCAACTATGTTTGCTTGTGTGCATGCGTATAAAGTTTAACGTTTTTTATGTACTCTGCTCTTGAAAGCTAAAAGTTTGATTACAAGAGGACGCAGTTAATCATTAAACATAAAAATTACCCATAAGCGAATATAAAACATAAAAAATGTAGTATACTTACTGACTCTTGGTCCGAACGAATCACTAATTCATGCGATCAATTTTTTTTACATTTTTTTTTTACTGATAAGATCTCTCCTTTCTTATGGTCCGTCCCGAGATCTCTCAAGTCGGTCAGCCCGAATTCTCTCCAGTGCTATTTTGTCAATATTGATTGGCTGAAGCCCTTTCTCCTATTGGCTTGTTCTGCCGTACTAAAAATACTACGTTGATCTGACGAGAATTATGCCACAAAACGTTGCTGGAATTTTGTTTTTTTGTGAGAATTATGCCACGACAGTACTAGCATTTTTTTTCACAAGAATTGTGCCACAAAATATAATAGCGTTTTTTTACGAGAGTTATGCCATAAAATAATACTAGCGGTTTTTTACCAGAATTATGCCACAAAGTAATACTAGCAGCTCTTTTACGAGAGTTATACCACTACATAACATTAACAGTTTTTTACGAGAATTATGCCACAAAATAATACGAGCATTTTTTTTACGAGAACTATGCCACAAAATAATACTAGCTTTCATTTTACCAGAATTACACAACAAAATAATACTAGCAGTTTTTTACGAGAATTATGCCACAAAATAATACTAGCAGTTTTTTTTACCAGAATTATACAACAAAATAATACTAGCAGTTTTTTTACTAGAATTATGCCACAAAATAATACTAGCAGTTTTTTTTACCAGAATTATACAACAAAATAATACTATCAGTTTTTTTTACCCGAATTGTGCCACAAAATGATACTATCAGTTTTTTTACGAGAATTATCGGTGCCTTTGTTGTGTGACCTACTGAGCCTCCCATATGGAAGGCTGGAGGTCGATGACATTTGCGCCAAAACAATAATTCCGTACCTTTTTTTTTTTTCTACATCTTGGTCTGGTATACCGTGACTAGTAATGAAGTGAGAAAAATAATGAAAGTATTGTTCCCGGAAGAAACTTTATACGTAGTTTATTGTATACCATGTAAATCAATAGCAAGACTTTTTTTTCGTGTAACCCATTTTTATGACTTTTAGACGGCGCATTACAACGTTCAGTTCCATTTACCTAATTCATATTTCGGTCATCGATTAAATGCTGGCTGGAATTTCTAAGTTCACAGCTATGAGTTGCAATAATTCTACTCCATGACAGTCTATCCGTCTATCAGTTTTATTTCGGAAGCACGTTCGCAAAATAGGTATCCTTTATTTCGCTCTCTGTAATTTTAATAATGAGCTTACATTTATAATTCAATATCCTTTTGACTGATGCAAAATCTTTTCTTGAATTAAAATAAAGATTTAAAAAAAGATTTATGCTGCAGTCTGTTTGCTTCATCAACCGGCAACACCCTTAAGTAGGAAGGAAGTACACTGACGCTGTACACACGTACACACATACATATATATGCATGTGTATATATACATATATAATATATATATATATATATATATATATATATATATATATATATATATATATATATATATATATATACATATATATATATATATATATATATATATATATATATATATATATATATATATATATATATAGACAAAGGGTTTCAAACCGTATGTAAAACCTAACAATTTAATGGCAGGAAATCAGATATCCTATTAGAAAACGGAAAATGCAGAATAAAGACACTGACGAATGTAATTATACAGATTAAGCGCTCAACATTACCGTAATTACATTTCAGAGCAATTCAAACTATCGTTATTTAATGAATGCCTTGCTTAATGACGATGATGATACAGGAAAGTTACATAAGAGGTAACGATAATACACGCTAGTCAAATCAAATTCACATGCAAATTAAATAATGATTCTGTTTACTTGCCGATACAATAAGTTTACACTGCAGTACTCTCGGTGGAATAACTTGCGCGATACAGTGAAGGAACGATGGATAAAAAAAAGAACAGGAAAATAGAATATGGACGAAAATGGAAGAACTAAAATGTACAAGCAAAATACGAATGGATAAACAGCAGAAATCGGGAACAAATTTCTTCTCTCGTTTTAAGAAATGTAGTTAGAGGAGTTAATGTTGCGTATTCCTGCAAGAATTTCGGTTCATGATTAGAAATAATGACTTACTGTACTCATGTACTAATGGAAGTGCCCATGGTATTGATCAAAACAACCGTGTCGCGTTATCTTCAAAGTAATGCCTTAATACCTCTGTATATTTAATATCCTTTTGTGTACAGGTCGTGTCATGTTCACGATTATAATGGAAAATCTTTCCATGACGACTTATTTTCTCGTCTGCTGTATCCTTCTCTCTCTCTCTCTCTCTCTCTCTCTCTCTCTCTCTCTCTCTCTCTCTCTCTCTCTCAATCAATGTATATTGCCCTCCGTACGGGGTTGGAGTGACTCGCCCTTACAAGCCAAACGAAGGCCACCTGAAGACCTCAATTTTCTGGTGCTGTACACTTTGGGAAATTATATAACATTAGAAAGATGCACCACCAAGTGTGTGTGTGTGTGTGTGTGTTTACGTGTGTGCGTGTTTCTCTTTTGCAGTTAAATGGCTAAAGTGGTCTTTAGTTAATAAGCTCGTTCAATAAAGCTTTATGGATAATGAAACTTGCAAATATAAGAGATTTAACTAACAATATTGCCGTAATAATTCTAGAGGATTTCACGGGGACTGGCGGAAGGCCCTATCAGCAAGCTTTTTTCATAATTTCGGTCCTCGTCTTTGTGAAGTAATTTCCCGTTTCTTATCCGAATGATCTGTTTCTATCATACTGAACTATCCTACATCTGCTCCGTTTCCTAAGTCAAGTGGTTTCCCTCAGGAATATATTGTCTACGTTCCCACCCTTTTTTCTAGGTTTTCCATAAGTTACCACTTTGAAGTCCCTTTTGCTCTGTGCAGACGATTCTACAGAATCTTGTTCTCTCTCTCGTTTGATCTCTTGTGGTGCAGAGCTAATAGTATCCTTTGTGTTAGGACAGGTAGAACGTTTGTTAGTTTCCATACTTCCATGAACAATTTTCTTTTTGTGCCTTTGTCTAATATTCATTGTAGCTTCAAAATGGCGTTTGAAATTAAGGGCTAAGCTTGCTTCTATGATGCTTGTTACGATTATTATGCTACCTAGCTTTTTCAAACCTGTGAAGCGTCAGATGCATAAGAGGGTTATTCTCACATATTGAGTTTCTATTAACACAATATTCTTCTTAGTAGAGTAGACTCAAAAGCTTTCCATCTAATAAAAAAAAAACAGCCCTTCCAACATAGATTGCCCTCAACTCCGTCATAAGGTTGCAGCTGTCAAGAACCTCTTGAATCTCTGCCAACTCTGCCATCGCGTCTTCATTTTAGACGTCAGTCTCCAGTACAGTTCCAAAGGTCACTGTCTGGAAATCACCGCCTTGAAGACCAATCAGTTTGATTAATATTTCATTCCATTCGATTCCAGAATTCGGAATTCCCTGTTTGCGTCAGTATTTCGTGAATAATTCACCCTTACACTTTTCAAGTGGCATGTGGTCTGTCATTAATCAAGGAATGATTAGCACAATTTTCTTCTGGGCTAGGATTGTTCTAGGTAATCATATCATCTTAGTTGTCACATTAAAAAAAACATAACAATGGTTTGTTTGGACTAGCTGATAAATAAGCAAAACAAATACTTGGATGATACAGCATTATTAAAATAAAATTTCCACAAGAAATATGCCAATTCTGTAATAAAAGGCAACTAAATGGTATATTCTTAAGGCTTACACTGCTTAATAAATAAATGGGCAATTGAGTATCGTACTGTGTACAAACGATCCCACCGTGAATGCTTCCATGTCTCGATGCAAAATAACATGTACTGTATATTCGGTTAGAAGCACTTATGGAACTACAGCTGGTTCCTAAATTCTTCTTCTTCTTTCGACCTTATTAATCCCACTGTATAGCAGGGTCGGCCGCTCGAATCAACTTTCTCCATCTATTTCTAATCCTTGCATCTTCTTCCCCCAGTCCCACCTCACCCATATCCCTCCTCACCACATCCATCCATCTGATCCACTGACGCCCCACACTCACCCCCCCCCACCAACCCACACTGGCATGTTCTTAGCTCTCTTGTTTGGCTCCACCTCCTCTCTTCTTATTACATGACCCCAGTATCTGAGACTAGCTTCCCTAGCCTTCTCCACATTACATATATGATACCACACATTCTTCTTATATCTTGATTCTCCCTCCTTTCCTAAATTACGAAAAGACAAATCACCCAGTTTCTCGACCAGGCTAGGCACAAGTCCTGAGGGGACAGTGGAATTGAAATCCTTCTCCAGAGTGAATATGAATGACATTGCTTAACTGATTAATTGTGGGTTATCTGGCGTCACAACTACCAGGTTTCGTGGAATCACAAAGCTTATTACGCTTCTATTCTTATCTGTTCTTAGACAATACAGCTCCCAGTAATTATAATCATTCGGGGTTTGTGGAAAGGGAACTTTCATTATGTGATAACGGCGCAGAGAAATATATTAAATAATGGCAGTCTCAAATAATATTTGATTCGAGTAACTGTTTGACAAGTCATTGCAAATAAAAGCTAATATGTTCGATTTACCAGCCCTTGACATCTTAAGTAGCAAACTGTGTCAGGCTCTAAATACACAAGGGTCCACACCTGCTAAGTAGAGCGGATCTCACTAGTTCTTTGTCGTGAAGTTTCTAACTCTTTAGCTTAAATTCATTTAAAATGTATTTTAAATATCCTATTATCCTTCGTACATAAACGTTCTTAAACTTTTTCACGTTCATATCATTGACAACTGTCCCAACTGACTATCATTTCGAAGGGAAAAAGTCCATTGCATCTCCACTTCAGCATTTATATTTGTTTACAATAAAAAAATTCTATATGAGCACCAGAGGGTGAAACTGCCGAAGGAAAGCTGGTATCAATAAATGCTCCTTTCTGCCACAAACTCAAATAGCTTCTCACAGAGACAGATAATTCTCTCTCTCTCTCTCTCTCTCTCTCTCTCTCTCTCTCTCTCTCTCTCTCTCTCTCTCTCTCTCTCTCTCTCTCTCTCTCTCTTCTCTGTAATAAGACTCAGTTTGAGCTACTATTTGAACTAAGCAATACACTCTTTCTGACTTGAACTCGCAGTTTCTGAAAGGTGAAGTTATCTCTCTCTCTCTCTCTCTCTCTCTCTCTCCTCTCTCTCTCTCTCTCTCTCTCTCTCTCTCTTACTTATAATGAGACTCACTTTGTACTACTATTTTGACTAAGCAATATACTCTTTCTGACTTGAACTCACAGTTTCTAAAAGATGAGGTTATCTCTCTCTCTCTCTCTCTCTCTCTCTCTCTCTCTCTCTCTCTCTCTCTCTCTCTCTCTCTCTCTCTCTTACTTGTAATGAGACTCACTTTGTATTACTATTTGGACTAAGCAATAGACTCTTGCTGACTTGAATTCACAGTTTCTAAAAGGTGAGGTTATCTCTCTCTCTCTCTCTCTCTCTCTCTCTCTCTCTCTCTCTCTCTCTCTCTCTCTCTCTCCCATCCCCGAGGTGACATTTTCATCTGGTTTAGATAATTTACTCCCTGACGTCCTAAAATTCAAATTCATCCAAGAAGTGCGCCTAGTTTTTGACGCTAGGTGTCAAAACAACCAACCGCTCTCTGCAACCACACACCTTTCACGTGTGTGTGTGTGTGTGTGTCTGTGTCCTTCGTGAGGAACGCTGGCGAGATCAATACCTGAAGTAAGACCACAGGTGTAAGAAAACAACACGGCGATAGTTTTAACAACATTCTATAAAGTGATATTACGTGGGCTGTGAAATCCAGGCTGTAGCGAATTAGTATTGAGTCTAGGCTTACGACAAAGCCCGTGAAGAGACGTTACTGTAAATATGGATGACCCTATTTTTGCGTCTTGTATTAGTGATTTTACTATGGAGTACTAGCAATTGTTAAATCAATTAGCGATGAATTTTGAATTTGCAGTTAGTTGAAAGCTGTACACGCCAGGAGGCAATTTTACTCTAGGGAATAAATCAGAACTTAATGATAATGTTTGAGCAAGGACATGAAAGCTATTTTCAGTAACATAGTTTATCAACCACTTGAGTTACGTATGTGTAACTAAAAGCTATTACACAGAAATATGATGGCTTTTGTATAAATAAGAAATATGTACGTTGATTTAGTATTTATCGCATTCTTTTTCAAGAAACTGATGTCATTTACCGATGAAGGTGAAAAAATGAAGACAAACATCGATCATTTCTTTATTACTCGTGTGATTGGTTGAAATTATCTCTGGGCGCTGTTTGAAATCGAGAGACAAAGAAAATTATAGATTCCCCCCTCTCTCTCTCTCTCTCTCTCTCTCTCTCTCTCTCTCTCTCTCTCTCTCTCTCTCATACTTCCGAGTCACTCGAGAACCTAGTCAAGCGGAGGGCCCAAAACTGGATGAAATATAATTGGTTTTGCATCTTTTTCCACTCGTATCCATCGCCATGAGTTCTAAGAGGATTCCAACTTCAGACATCAATCATTCTTTTATTTTTCTCGAAGAGAAGCCTGATTTCACCGTCTTTATTTGTAAACTAGGAAACTGCTTTGAAAGCCTGGGATATGGGAGAAATTTTCATTTCTCTTATGGATTCATGAGAATCAATGTTTCGCCTTCAGAAAACGACTGATTCTCACCTTGAATTTCTATAACTTTATTAAAGTTGAAGTCCTCCTGGGCCTCTGTAGGCTCATAGGGCAGGCGCTGATCTCCTGTTTCTTAGGCCGACAGCCAGTGGGAGACAGGTCCCAGTGCCTACGACACATGGCCAGTGTGTCGCTAGGCCCACTGTTCAACTCTCCAGCCCGAGGGCTGGTACCTATTCTCCTACTGAACCTCAGGGAAAGTATGAATAGGAAGTATAAATACTACAGTAACAGAGTTTGCATTAACATAAAATCTATTGAAAGATAACCTACATAACTGCAAGTACCAGTTACAGAAAAACATTTAACTTTAATATATTTAACTTTTACTACTTTCTCTCTCTCTCTCTCTCTCTCTCTCTCTCTCTCTCTCTCTCTCTCTCTCTCTCTCTCTCTCTCCGTAGTTACATTTGATTTATCCCTCTCTAGTCCGGAAATTAAAGGTTACCCCTAATTTCCTTAACGATGGCAATTAAACCTTCTTAATTTAGCATCTACGAAACATAATGATACGCTACGCCGTTACTGCGGTCTAACATTATCATGGTGTTTACAGAACGCTTGTATCAAAAAATAATATCCAGAGGCGTTTTATTTTAGTTTATATATATATATATATATATATATATATATATATATATATATATATATGTGTGTGTGTGTGTGTGTGTGTGTGTATGTGTATGTGTATAAATGTATATATTTATATATACAGTATATATGTATGTATGTATATAAACATACACACACACACATATATATATATAAATATATATATATATATATATATATATATATATATATATATATATATATATATATATATATAAATTGATGTCCTCATATTTTAAAATGACAAGTGTATGCCGCTATATTTCCACACACACACACACACACACGCACGTACACACATAAACGCACGCACACACATAAACGCACGCACACACAGAAAAAATTACTAAGCATTTGGGTTTTGAAACTTTTCACCGTTAATTTGTTTAAAGAGAGAAAGATGGATGTTTTGGCACTTAATGAGACACAAGGTGAAACGACTTGTTTGCGCAAGAGTAGAAAGTACAGAGTTACTGTGTAGAGGTAATTGTTAGAGTAACTGGTTTGGTGTAAAACTGCATTGAAGATAAGGGTGTGTTATGTCTTCATGGCCACTGAATACTTTCATGGATAGACTGATGCCAGAAGTCAGGTAAAAGAAATCATAAGTAGGTTCAAAGTTGTATGATGTGAAAATGAATCAAGAGTGAAAGGTGGAATGGTTGAACCTAGCAGAATGGGTACAGTATTGATTGGGAATAGTGAAAAAAAAATTGCAGAAACTAATAAAGTTTGAAAGATGAGAAAGATAACAGGAAATATGAGCAAGAGTAAGATTATCTGGATAAACAGAAACTGTGCAGATGTAACAGAGAATTGAAATGGTTTGTTTCTATAATTATTTGAGAGTCAGTATAGTGAATGACAGTAAGATGAGAGATGAGGAGAGTTACACTAAAGGTGAACCAAGGAAGATAGCAAAGAATGTGCAAAAGATAAATAAGAGACGTGTAGCGATTATGAAAGCCACGGTCGGAAGATAGGGAGGAATTATTGATCCAGTTCTCCTATTTGAAGTGTGAATGTTTAATGCCAGAGAAAAATAAAATTTAAACTGCCGAGCCGAACTATTTGCATAATATATTTGACATCAGAAGAACTGATGAAAGGGGAGTTTCACAGAAAAAGAATCTAACAGTTACTTGTATGTAGAAGGATGGAACAGTAGTGTTGTGAGATGGTTTGGTCATTTAGAGAGAATGGAGAACGATAGTTTATCGGAAAGAATGTACAATTCTGAAGTGGTTGCACCGAAGAGGGAAGAAGGGCCTACAAGACGCTGAAGTCCTGGGGAATGAAAGAGATATTGGAAAGAAAAGCTTTTTAAATGACAAGGCAGCACGAGAGTACGTATAAGATGGAACTAAATAGTGCAGTGTTTTTAAGGGGCTTTGACCCACTGCTGATGAGACATCTGTACAGTTTTATAAAGCTACTAAAGTTAAGGGCTTTGACCTACTGCTGATGAGACATCTGTACAGTTTTCTAAAGCTACTAAAGTTAAGGGCTTTGACCCACTGCTGATGAGACATCTATACAGTTTTCTAAAGCTACTAAAGTTAAGGGCTTTGACCCACTGCTGATGAGACATCTATACAGTTTTCTAAAGCTACTAAAGTTAAGGGCTTTGACCCACTGCTGATGAGACATCTGTACAGTTTTCTAAAGCTACTAAAGTTAAGGGCTTTGACCCACTGCTGATGAGACATCTATACAGTTTTCTAAAGCTACTAAAGTTAAGGGCTTTGACCCACTGCTGATGAGACATCTGTACAGTTTTCTAAAGCTACTAAAGTTAAGGGCTTTGACCCACTGCTGATGAGACATCTGTACAGTTTTCTAAAGCTACTAAAGTTAAGGAAGATTTCTGCGCAGGAGGGTTCATCCACAGTTCAGCAATTAGGATAAGAATGCTCCAGGGATTGTTGTGTTGTTTGTTTTCTCTGGATCCACCCCATGTTGCTGACAACGGCTTAATTTTAGAAAAATATCCATATATATATATATATATATATATATATATATACATATATATACACGTATATATGTATATATATACATATATACATATATATACATGTATATATGGACATATATATATATATATATATGTGTGTGTGTGTGTGTGTGCTGTATAGATATGTGTGTTGTGTGTATTTGCTTTGAATTAAGGCTACAGAGAGGGTTGACTAAGGTGTGCATCGATCTTTATTTCTCTGTGGCTGAACTTCCGTTACCATGGCGTCCTTTAAATATTTACTGGTAACGTTATTGCATTTATTGATATTAATGCCAAAAGAACCAACCATTCCTAAAGATCCAGAAGGTGATGAGGGACTCAATAAAGATCTCATGTATAAAAGAGGAAAGTCAATACCGTGTAAAACCATTGCAGTTGTATAGCAATTTTTATTCATTATTCATGTTCTGCAATAACGATTGTTTATGAAAATATAAAGAAACTTTATGTCAGTCGATGGAAAAAATGGTAGGGGGTAGCGTTCAGTGAGTTTTGAATTATGGTATGCAACTATCCAAGGAGAATTGTCTTGCAAAAAATAGCTTTAAGATCAAGAATTTTAATTCATAAAGAATCAAAATTTAAACAAACTGTTTTCTATGGCTACAAGCACAAACAAACACGAAGATTTATAGAAAGCCACGAATAATTCGGAAAAGGACCATAGGATATAAATATAGTTTCAATTTTGTTATGCAGTCATTAGTGGAATATTGTCTTGCAAATATGTACTTTAATTTCAAGAATGTTAATACATAAAAGGGCAAAATTTAAACATACTATTCTCTGTGGCTAGAAACGCAAACTGTACTATGCAAACGAAATAATAGCTCTTTTGTTTATAGAGAATCGCGAATACTACCGAAAAGCACTTTAAGATAAATATATAGCGCAATCGATTTCTGCCGACAGCTGTAATAGCTCCTAAATGGTTCTTTTAGGTTACGGCCGTTCTTTGCCTTCATGCGGTTTTTTCTGCAGTCGTAAAAATAAAAGCTAATCAATGGTCTTAACGGATCTGTTGCGTTTGTAGGTTTATTACCGCCTGTAAAGAGGTTACGATTCTGTTTCGTTATCTGTTTGTGCGGAGGCTGGATTATGCAAAGAGTTATATGCAGATTTTGACAAATATTGTACCGAAAGGTGATCTTTGTGACTTGCAACAAGTGATTTGACTCTGGGAGAGATCAGGACTAGATCGGGGCCCATGAATTTTTTGCAGTATTCTACCCCAGTGCAGAGAAGGGCTGTCCTTGCAATCTCTAACTGAATTTTGCCAACGTATAACTTACGCTTGAACTTATAACTTAACTTCTTTGCTGGGTCCGTCATACCATCATCTTCTAGAAATATTTTCCCTTCTATCTAATACCTGAATTATTTAACCTGCTTTGTCTTCAAAGCCTTGGTTACAGTTCGGTCACTTCGCCATGGGAAATTAGGTTAAATTCCTAACGAAATGCGTGATTTACGAATAAGTGACCTAATTTGGTATAAAAGCTCTCGTTATTTCTGGCATGGCATCACATGCAACGTTTTTTTTTTAATTATTAAAACTGATAAGATTCATGAACGAAGGAAAACTTCATGAAGTAGTCAGTAAATTAAACAAGTTAAAAATGCGCCCAAGTTTCTTCGGCGCAATCAAGTTTTCTGTACAGCATATAGTGCTGTATGAAACTTAGCCACAACCCATGAAGCTCTAAGCCGCCACCCGTGAAACTTTCAGCCACGGCCCGGTGGTGGCCTGTGTTGTTGGCACCTATAACGGTGCCAGACACACGATCATGGCTAACTTTAACCTTAAATAAAATAAGAACTACTGATGTTAGAGGGCTGCAATTTGGTATGTTTGATGATTGGAGAGTGGATGATCAACATACCAATTTGCAGCCCTCTAGCCTCAGTTGTTTCTAAGATCTGAGGGCGGACAGAAAAAGCGCGGACGGACAGACAAATAGCCATCTCAATACTTTTCTTTTACAGAAAACTAAAACGGTTTAAATTTGCTTTTGTTATGACTAGATTAGGTTGCAAACGAGACTGCGATTCAAAAGGCGGCATTCAGGAGTTAGCCACTGAAGAGGTACCAGAAAGAACCTTGGGTGGGTACTTGGACATGGAAAGAATGCCAAACTTGGGGTAATCCTAGACTATCAAAATATTTGACAATTATTAGTATTGCGCCAAAAATTTGACAGTTAAATGGAAATACTGTCATAGCACAGGAAAGACACGAATGACGGAATTTCACAAAGGCCTTATCTGGATGCAATAAGGATGATGATGATTATGATGATGATGATGATGATGATGATGGTGATGATGATGATGATGATGATGATCACGGCGCATACTAAAAACTTCTTACTCAATACTAAAACAAAAAATTTAACGAAACACAAAATATTGCCACAAAGCTGTTGATCTCCTGGCGCTAACTTCAATATATCCTTCCAGACGAAGATAGAGAGAGAAGTAAAATACCAAAATTGACTAATTAAAGTATATTTATAGAAAATAAATGTGTAAAGTCCTCGAAACAGCCAAAGTTATGTTGCTGAATGTCAAGGCCGTTCGTGAGCGCAGAACGTGATGATGGCAACATTGATAAATGTATAACTTCCGTGCCCTGTAACAATAACTGTATTAGTACAAGTCACTAGCGGATCCAGAAAAATTTCACGGGGGGCGGCCACCAATTTTCATATTATACACACACATATATATATATATATATATATATATATATATATATATATATATATATATATATATATATATATATATATATATATATATATATATATATATATCTATAGTAGTTTTTTTATTTTTTCCCATTTTTATATTTCTCATTTATGTTATTATTATCTAAATATTCGATATTATTATTTTGTCATTATTTTTCATGGGGGTGTGAGGGGGCCACGTGCCAAGGTGCCCCCCCAACCCTGGATCCGCTAGTAGTACAAGTTACCTCTATTTACTAAGCTACCGCTCTAATAGAGCAGTTACTCATTAATCTCCCTGCATGAATATATAGAATGAGTTTATTTGCATTTGCAACGTTCCATTGCCTGAATGTCCTCTGAATCGATAAGCTACGTACCTTACACATTATTTGAAAGAGGTTTCTACGTCACGATGTAAATAATGTAATCTTTAAGTCATTTTCGTCAAGTTCACATTCCTGGTAGTGTTTTTTTACGCTGTATTAACGGACCCTTTCTAAGTTAATGGGAATTTTAATTGCAATCGATCGGGGGACGAAGGTACAACCCCAGAAGTTCATATCGAGTTCAGAAGTTTGGTGTTTATTAAAGACAAGGGTTTGTAATTATGCTTCAGTACGTGATGGCATTCCAAACGTCTAAATTATCTCGGGTCACTGCTAGTCCGGGCATTCTGATAAACAGTATCACAAACTCAACAAAGAAAACTATAGAAAACATGAGCTTTTCAAAGGCTGTACAAAATGGAGGTAAGTAAAGAATAGCAAATATGCGTATTGAGAAGAGAGAAAACTTTTCTTTGACTGCGTTTTCATCTATTTAGAGGGTCGTACTATCACGAGAATTATCAGTAAACATACTGAAGGTTACTTCAGGTCATAATCATAACAAACTTTCTTTGGGATGCACATCGTAAAAGTGATAGTGGAACTTCCTATATTAAGTCTGTTTCTGAAACTGATGCTTGAAAAATGACCACTGTATTCATCTTATTTGATCTCATTGATTTTCATATTGCCAAAATATCAATACTGCAAAGCTGATCCATATTAGACGGTACTGCAATCGGAAAGAATATTAAGCAGGATGTCATTATCGCATGAGTAAATAACTTTATGAAATTTACAACTCCGTGGAATTCAAAAATTTTTACGATTGTCATAAAAGGATAATGTTTCGATTAATGGTTGGCTCTCTTATTCTTCTTTATAAGTCTGATAGTAAGGTCGACGAACTCTTCACTACACAATAAAATTGTTCTGAATGTAAAATGTCCCATGCTGGTTTTATTTTTGTGTACATTTTTTTTTTCTATTAAATATCGACTATGCCATCTTACTATTGATTAAGATATTCGCTGCATTTCTCTTATTGCCTCTGAAATTTAGTTTCACTCTTCCAGTATCCTACGATTGAGCTTTGCCTTTAACATGTTTGTTTTCAATTAAGAGTAAAAGAAGTCTTACGGTACTTAGTCACTTTTTAGATGCCTTAGTAAATGGCCTCCAATTTGTACTATTCTGTAGCTGACTTACATAAAACCCATTTGTTAGCTTTCGTTGTGCAGCTATTTTTCACCCTGCTAGATCTCACCGCGCTTATAGAATTATAGGCTGCTTCTTAGAGATTGCGTATTGTTCTAGATATGGTAAGAAAACTACTATTTAAGTAACAGACCTCTTATTAGCTACTCAAGTCTATAATCAGGTATCCATATTTCATAATGAAATGCTTTTATTTGCGTCCTATAACAAGGACATTTCATACAAATGACAGTTATTGCTAACTGATTCATTCTGTTCCTTTAGGAATTTCGTAGATAGATTTATTCATCAAGATTCAGCTAAACATCTAAAGTTAGATTTAATTTATGAAAATTAGGCTCTAAAGCAAACACTGGGGCACTTTCATCCATTCAGCGCTGCAGACAGTGAAAAGAAGAGTGGGAGAGGTTGGACAGCAAAATAAATAGATCCAGATAAAAGGAGATGAAATACAAGGCTCTTTAAGTGAAACTTGGTGAAAATCCCACGGTTTCACTGAGAAGTAATAATTAGAGAGGTTGGACAGCAAGATAAATAGATCCAGAAAATAAAGGAGATGAAATAAAAGGCTTGATAGGTGAAATTTGGTGAAAATACCACGGTTTCACTGAGAAGTAATAATTAGAGAGGTTGGACAGCAAGATAAACAGATCCAGTAAATAAAGGACATGAAATACAAGGCTCTATTGGTGGAACTTGGTGAAAATCCCACAATTTCACTAAGAGGTAATAATTAGAGAGGTTGGAGAGCAAAATTGAAGAAAGAAAGCGGGGACGGAGGTAAAGTAAGACTTAAAAGTGGGTGCAGCTAGGGGCCAATGGGACGTAGCAAACAGTCTTTAGTAATGCCTACAGTGCACCACGTGAGCTGCACCGACGGCACTGAACCTTACGGGGTGTCAACTGAAGTTAGGCTGGACGCTTTTCTGCAACAAACAGTGAAAAGGCAACTCCATCCTTAATTTTTTATTATTTGTAATAAAATTCCGCTATCAGTCACTTCCTACTACTGTACTATTTCTGCTCCGTCAGTTACTTTCTACTACGGCGTTTGTCTGCCCTGTCAGTTACTTCCTACTACGTTGCTCTTCTGCCCTATCAGTTACTTCTTACTACGGTGTTTTTCTGCCTTATCACTTCCTACTACGGCACTATTTCTGCCCTATCAGTTACTTCCTAATACTGTGCTATTTCTGTCCTATCAGTTACTTCCTAATACTGTACTATGTTTGCCCTACTTCCTACTACGGTACTGTTTCTGCCATATTAATTACTTCCTACTACGGTACTGTTTCTGCCATATCAGATACTTCCTACTACGGTGCTTTTTCTGTCCTATCAGATACTTCCTACTCCGGCGTTATTTCTGCCATATCAGTTACTTCCTACTACGGTACTATTTCTGCCCTACTTCCTAGTACGGTACTATTTTTGCCATATCAGTTACTTCCTACTACGGTGCTTTTTCTGTCCTATCAGATAGTTCCTACTGCGGTGCTATTTCTGCCATATCAGTTACTTCCTACTGCGGTGCTTTTTCTGTCCTATCTCCGGCCGGCTAATGAAGTGTTAGAGGAATTTATTTCTGGTGATAGAAATTCATTTCTCGCTATAATGTGGTTCGGATTCCATAATAAGCTGTAGGTCCCGTTGCTAAGTAACCAATTGGTTCTTAGCCACGTTAAATAAGTCTAATCCTTCGGGCCAGTGCTCTGGTAAAACTAAGGTATACTTAACTCTTTTTTTTTCTGTCCTATCAGTTACTTCCTACTACGATACTTTTTCTGCCATATCAGTTACTTCCTACTGCAGTGCTATTTCTGTCCTATAAGTTACTTCCTACTACGGTGCTATTTCTGCCCTACTTCCTAGTGCGGTACTATTTTTTCCATATCAGTTACTTCCTACTACGGTGCTATTTCTGTCCTATCAGATACTTCCTACTACGGTATTATTTCCACCGACTACATTCTTCTCGCTCTCATTTCCCGATCTCCTTCTTCAAGAGAATCCGCAGAAACCGGGTTCTTTTCGGTCACTATCGCCTTTCATGTCACCTCTGTTGATCTTTGACCTTTCCAGACCCAATTTCCTGGCTCCTCAGGTCAATGGAGTATTGACGTCCCGACTCCCTCGTTGTAAGACATATTCTTCTTGTCATGACCTCCTTCGTTTTTGCGTCAAAATTTATTTCGGTATTCTGTCAACATTTGAGTGGTCCTAATATATATTTTCTTAGAGGGTTGTGTTTCTTTCATCGTATCGAATTACTCTGATATTGTAATGCTGGAATACTGGAAAGTTTGTGTGTTTATTATGTTAACGAGTTCGACAGAATGATCAAGATGACATTTAGTGCAATGAGCTTATCTTTCATGATAAATTATCTGGCCTTGAGTTAGGTTCGCTCACAGGG
This sequence comes from Macrobrachium rosenbergii, assembly GCA_039081455.1. Taxonomy (NCBI): domain Eukaryota; kingdom Metazoa; phylum Arthropoda; class Malacostraca; order Decapoda; family Palaemonidae; genus Macrobrachium; species Macrobrachium rosenbergii. Next base: position 15,548 of record JANJGK010002572.1, on the reverse strand, counting down.
TTGATATATATATATATATATATATATATATATATATATATATATATATATATATATATATATATATATATATATATATATATATATATATATATTATGGCAATTTATTTTGATTGCATCTGTATGTATGTATATATATGTACATATATATGTATATATATATATATATATATATATATATATATATATATATATATATATATATATATATATATATATATATTATATATATATATATATATATATGTTTAAATATATATACATGTATAAATAATCTGAAAAATTATTAATATGTACATATATCTATATTGATGTTGGTAATCTAAAAAATGATTGATTTAACTAAATAAAACTAAAAGATTTAATTCAACGTCACTAGTAAGAATCTGAAGAATCTGAACGATGCAATATTCAAAATAAAAAAACTGTATTATATAGGAAAAACGAGAACAATTTGTTTAGCTAAAACGGTAAGAACAATAACAGCAAAAGTGACAATGGCTTTCAGAAACTCTTGAACAGGATTCAGGGAAACAGGAAGTACACATTTCATGGTACGGTTGGTATGACCCGTTCGCAAAAAAAAAAAAAAAAATCCAGGTACGCCATATCAGGAGAAGGAGAGGACTGATGGCTTTGACATTAAGAGATAAGAGACCAGAAAACAAGGAAGAGAGTAATAACAGAGGAGGGTAAAGCAGTGATAATCCAACATGCAACATCGATCTCCGCATGTAGATAGAATTTAATTTTGTGGAAACAAGTTGTAGATATTAGCGGATCCAGAAAAATTTCGTGGGGGAACACCACTTTTCATATTATACATACATTCATATATTTATGGATATACTGAATACTTATATATATATATATATATATATATATATATATATATATATATATATATATATATATATATATATATATATGTGTGTGTGTGTGTGTGTATATCTAATAGATTTTTTTATTTTTTCATTTTTATATTTCTCATTTATGTTATTATTATCTAAATCTTCAATATTATTGTTTTGTCATTATTTTTCACAAGGGGGGCACGTGCCCAAGTGGGCAACTCCCACCCCCTCCCCCCGATCCGCTGGTGGTTGTAGAGGATATCCAATGATGCCTCATACGGAAACCTACACCACGAAAAGATGGCTGTGGTAATTATATTTTAAATACATATGTATATGTTATATGTATTTAAGCAATAAGCTACAAATGTCCTTTAATATCTCATTCGCTCTACCTCGGAAACAATATATTTTCATATATGTTACCCGAAGGGGAATTTTTTAGTTGATAATAAGTTCGTCGTCTTGTGGGCTCGAACCATGGAAGAAAAGAACTCAGGACTACAGAGACGCGCATTAAACCACACGGCCATCATTATATATAGCTATATATATATATGTATATATATATGTATATGTGTGTGTATGTGTATGTATGTATACATATACATATATACACATACATACATATGTAATTAAACTGTAATTAACAAAGCTATCCCCTATATTGTATGTTCCCGTATGAAACATCATTGGTTATTCTCAACAACTTTTTCCACAAATTAAATTTTATCTTTATACGGAAATCAATGTTGCATGTTGGATTATCATTTCCTTGTTTTCTAGTCTCTTATCTCATAATGTCAAATCCATCAATCTTCTCCTTCTGTTGATATGGCACACCTGGAGGGCTTCTTTTTTTCTTTTTTTTTTTTTTTGCTGTGTGACATACCGCCCCTATCATGAAATATTTACTTCCTGTTTCTCTGAATCCCTTTCATAAGTTTCTAAAATATATCATCAATTTTATTGTTGCTGTTCATGTTCTTGTGGTTAATAAATTGTTCTCTTTTTCTTCTATAATGGTTTTTTTTTAATATTGCAATCTTTCAGAATCTTTAAATTCTTGTTGGTAACTGAATTAAATCTTTTTGTTCTGTATTCGTAAGAATACGTTCTTTGTATCTGTGGATCTCTCTTTACTGGAAATGGCAACTGTTAATTGAAATAACAGATTTATATTCTTCCATTTCCCATAAGGTTTATTTAAAACAGAACCTCAACTGTCTAAACATATTTAGATAAAATATATCAACAATTTTCAGAATACCATCATCCTTATCCTGTTGAGTGGCTAAAATGTCACACTGGAGCTCAACAAAGGTCTATGGTTTCTGTATTTGGCAAAACTGTGAACTTCGCTTCCTTGCAATGTTGCCAGTATGGATCCTTTCAAGTTCAAGCGACCCACCATATTCCTTAGTTATGCCCCGTAGGGGATAGTGCAGTCAGTGCACCTCACGCAGTGCACTGTAGGCATTACTGAAGGTTCTTTGCAGCGTCCCTTTGATCCATAGCTGCTACCCCTTTTATTCCTTTCAATGTACACCCGTTCATATTCTCTTTTTCCCATCTTGCAATCCACCCTCTCCTAAAATTGTTTCATGGTTGGTGCAACTGGGATGTTTTCCTCCTGTTGAACCTTTCAAACTTTAGTCTCAACTTCCCTTTCAGCGTTGAATGACCTCAAAGGTCCCAGCGCTTGGCCTCTGGCCTGAATTCCACATTCCATTTTTAGTTGTAGTTCGTTTAATTCATTAGTTTTTGCCGCCACTTAGTTTCATTTTACACCTGATTTCTTTTTTCATGCGCTGGATTCATTCATGTTCGTCTCTGCTCTCGTTCTTTTTATTGTTCTTGAGAGCATTCCTTTCTGTGAGAGCGTTTTGGCCCTCATCAAAGGTAATAATGGCCTTTTGCCATGCTCCATGGGAATGTCCGTGAATTATTAATAGAATTAGTAAGACTTTTCTGTGGTATTTTTTTACGTAACCCGAGACATTAACGAAGTATTATTATTATTATTATTATTATTATTATTATTATTATTATTATTATTATTATTATTATTATTATATTTACGCCCTCAAGTCCAAGTGAGAAATGCTAACCAATACAAAATTATTATTATTATTATTATTATTATTATTATTATTATTATTATTATTATTATTATTATTATTATTATTATTATTATTATATTTACGCTCTCAAGTCCAAATGAGAAGTGCTAACTGATATACAAAATTATTATTATTATTATTATTATTATTATTAGTATTATTATTATTATTATTATTATTATTATTATTATTATTATTATTATTAACGCAAGATGAATGTAGGGAAGTTATGTAAACTTTATCATTCCTTTATAAAGATGTCTTGTGTTTGCTTGTTCGTTACTGACGAAGTCAGCAAGACCTAGAGAAGTTCAGAAAATCAAAGTAAGGCGCACGATATTGGATACTGGAATAGGCCTACTGTTTTAGTTGAGAAGTGAGATAGACCAATTAGTTCTTTTTCATGACCACTCAGGATTTTAGCATGTCCTAAAAAAGCTGTCGTTGCTTCGACTAGAAATTGTCGACGGTGAAGCCTCTGACTGTTAGTTAAAGTTAAAGTTAAAGTCCTCCTGGGTCTGTATAATCATAGGGTAGGCGCTGATCCCCTATTTCTTAGGCCGACAGCCAGTGGGGGGACAGGTTCCAGTGCCTATGACATGTAGCCAGTGAGACGCTATGCCGTTAGGGTTATAATAATTCAAATTCATTACTCAGAGTTCAAGAACTATTGCCGAAAACTAATTACATTTTGTGGACTCAATAGCAAGAATATGAGCCTAAGAAACACACGGTAACGTCATGGAAATGTCATGACCTTATCAAATAGAGTGCCTCACTTTTTCGGCCTTTTGAGCAGCACGGTGTACATTCCTTATGTTTCTAGGTCACTGTCCTATGCTTTCCTGAAGGTTACCTATGAGGATGTGGCATGAGTTTAGGGAAAGGGCCTTTCTCCTACCCTTTGCTGTCAGCCATACGTTCCATCAGTATCTTTAACTTTAAGTTTAACTTTAACTTTAAAACAGTCAGAGGCTTCACCGTCGACAGTTTCTAGTCGAAGCAACAACAGCTTTTTTAGGACATGCTAAAATCCTGAGTGGTCATGAAAAAGAACTAATTGGTCTGTTTCACTTCTCAACTAAAACAGTAGGCCTATTCCAGTATCCAATATCGTGCGCCTTACTTTGATTTTCTGAACTTCTCTAGGTCTTGCTGACTTCGTCAGTAACGAACAAGCAAACACAAGACATCTTTATAAAGGAATGATAAAGTTTACATAACTTACCTACATTCATCTTGCATTAATAATAATAATAATAATAATAATAATAACAATAATAATAATAATAATAATAATAATAATAATAATAAGAATTATTTTGTATATCAATTAGCACTTCTCACTTGGAATTGAGAGCGTAAACAATATTAAAAATAATAATAATAATAATACTTCGTCAATGTCTCGGGTTACGTAAAAAAATACCACAGAAAAGCCTTACTAATTCTACTAATAATTCACGGACATTCCCATGGAGCATGGCAAAAGGTCCCAATGCCTATGACACGTGGCCAGTGAGATGCTAGGCCGGTAGGATTATATATAATAATTCAAATTCATTACGCAGAGTTCAAGGACTATTACCGAAAGCTAATTACATTTCTCGGACGCAATAGCAAGAATATGAGCCTAAGAAAACACACGGTAACGTCATGGAAATGTCATGGCCTTATCAAATAGTGTCTCACTTTTTCGGCAGTTTGAGCAGCACAATGTACATTCCTTATGTTTCTAGGTCACTATCCCATGCTTTCCTGAAGGTTACCTATGAGGATGTGGCATGAGTTTAGGGAAAGGACTTCTCACCTACTCTTTGCCGTCAGTCATACGTTCCTTCAGTATCTGGTATTGGTGTTGCATTCATTGGTATTTCGTCCAGAGTAAGAGTTTGTTCTTCCTGGTTTCAAAGGGCATTGATGCGGGAGGTACTGTTCTTACTTTGAAGATGGGAAATTAAAGATGGTATTCAACTTCACGACTAGGAATGGACATTGTTTATTGATATCTATTGCTTCTGCTACTTATAGTTTGTTACCAAAGGATTCCTTGTGTATTATTTTGTCCTCCAAATGTCCAGAATGTTGGTTCACAGCCGTGGGAGCCCACATAATGCTGGATTATCCCTCCCTCTTTGCGATGAACTTACGAAAACCTATGAAGTCACTGTTGAGTGTCCAGCATAACAGCTGTTGAGCTTGACAAATCCCTTCAATACAGCTATATTGGTTAACTGTCCCTCGTCACAAGTTAGGGCGACAGATGATACTTAAAGACAAGCAGTTGTCAAGGGCAGTGAACGTGGCGCCATGGGCAATTATTTTCTTCATAGGCTGAACTTCTTCCTGGTACCAGCCTTGGTAAGTCGTTCTATGCTGTGAGATAATGTCGGTTCCTGTCCATGTGAGCGTCACAGTCAGTGTGTTGTCTTGTATATCCACGGTTTGTACATTCTGCTTTCCACGAGTGACTGCTATACTCATTATTAGCAAGGAACTGTATAATACAGTCCAAATCAGCATGCTTTGCCTTTGTTAAGCTACAATGCACATTGTCTACAATGGGGTGCTTGCAGTCATAAGGGCAGTCAACTGAGACATTCAAGCAGTGGTGCACGTTATTCGCTTTTTGGTAAATTAACTTTGCTTTCATCTGTGTTTATCCCCAGGAATGGGAGGTGGATTTCCATACTGTACTATGCGATCACCAACAGCCTCAATTAATCTCTCCAGATGCTATTGAAAGGCACAGGGATAATACACGATGTATCCCGATTCGCCAGACTACAAATACCGTAGGTCCTTGGGATCTGCAATAACCTCAGTGTCCATCGAAATATCAACGACTATAGGAACCGGGAGGAAGAGTCGCGCCCTTTGAAAGCCACACAACAAACACGCCATCTACTCCTGACATTAACTCAACTCTAGACTGACAGTATGAGGCATAAACCACGCCCACTTCCTGACCCCACGTCACGCCCATGAAGGAAGCCCTGCGATAGGCATAGGGCAGCAACTTCAGAACATAAAAACAGATATGATAAAACATGAAATTGAAAATTCACTCCTGGAAATATCGATATCAGGCATCGAAACAGCTGCCGAATGAAGTCTGGTTGTGAAGGCTACCTGAAGAATAAACAGGGGATACAGAAAGGTACAGAATATAAATAAAAATAGTCTCTGCTAACAGTGGCATCAACTTTTTATATATGCTTGTGTGTGTTGTGTGTTCGTGAATCTAGTTAAAAAAGGAGAACTCCGTTTTTAGTTTTCGGTAAAAGAAAACTCTTGTGCTGGCTTTGCCTGTCCGTCCGCACTTTATTCTGTCCGCACTTTTTCTGTCCGCCCTCAGATCTTGAAAACTACTGAGGCCAGAGGACTGCAAATTGGTATGTTGATTATCCAGCCTCCAATCATCAAACATATCAAATTGCAGCCCTCTAGCCTCAGTAGTTTTTATTTTATTAAAGTAAAGTTAGCCATTATCATGCTTCTGCCAACGAGATAGGATAGGCCACACCGGCCCGTGGTTAAAGTTCCATGGGCCGCGGTTCATACAGCATTATACCGAGACCACCGAAAGATAGATCTATTTTCGGTGGCCTTGATTATACGCTGTAGCGGCTGTACAGAAAACTCACGCAATTTTTACTTGTTTGTTTCCTGTCTCAACGTTGCATCAAATATTAACGATGCTAGATATTTTGAGAATTCATCAAAAACTGAACATACAATATAAAATTGATGGACCTCAATAGAGTGCAATCGGCATCCCTAAAGACCAATGTATCATTCACTATTCGTCTTTACCTTATTGTCTGTCTTTCTAGAGTATAAATGTAATTTCTTATTCTTATTTTCGCTATAACTGTCAGATTTATGAACACTTCTTGTGTTTATAAAGGCGGACAAAATAAGTCAAATATAATAATGAAACACTTCGCTGATCTTCCTTCTAAAGCGAGTAGCAGCAGAATGAGAATCCAAAGTCTTCTTTTGTTTCAAAAACAAAAAAGAAGCTTTCCTCGTGCCTGTCATCATTCATCTCAGAATTATTCCATCTTTCATAATTTAAGGATTAGGAACGGAACCGCGGAGAAATCTGTGGAATCTCACGGCCCGGAGTTTCATTCGAGTTTGCTGTGATTCGTTTTGATTTTTAGCATAAAAAGCCAAACACAGGGATAACTTCAGCAGCCATTCAGCGCTAAGGGAAGCGGAAAGAATGAGTTGGAGTGGTTGGACAGCGTGATATAGAGAATGAGGTGAAATACAAGGGTCTAAAGGTGAAATTGAGAGAATTCCCTGCAATTGCACCGTGAGTTAGAATAAAGCTGGAATGTAAGTAAAGTAAAAGGCTAAAAGGTGTGTGAGCTAGGGGCCGAAGGGGCGTTGCAAACACCCTTTACTAGTGCCTACAGTGCACCGCGTTGGGTCCACTGATGACACTACCCCTTAGTGAAAACAAAACATTGTTTCAAAGTACTCTTGACAACACTAACAAGTAAACAGAAGTAATTTCTTTTTAATACTGAATCTCCATAATCTAGAATGTAACACTAACCTGTAAATAGAAGTAATTTCTTTTCCATATGCTAGAATGTAACACTAACCTGTAAACAGGGGTAATTTCTTTATAATACCGAATCTCCATATTCTAGAACGGAACACTAACCTGTCAACAGGAGTAATTTCTTTTTAATATTTAAGTTCCATCTTCTTAGATGATATGGGTCTATGGCTGACTCAAGAAAAGCCACAATATTATTAGGCTCAACCCAACAGTCGCTAGGGGAATTCGTAATGAGAATTACCGCTCGCTCATTACCCGAAGTAATGTGTTTCATGTCACGGAGTATTGATTTCGGGGCAAAGAAGTAGAGTGTCCACGTCGTTCTTGCACTGATGTCCTGCCTTCTTTTTTCTTTCCAATTTTTTTCCTTTTTTTTGTTCTTTTATGAGCATAAATTAGTTTTCACTGGACTGCTGATTTGCTTTGGCCGTGATCCGATTAGCCAATAATGCTCATATATGTTTATAATAGTTGGTTTATATTAAACATTACCGCACCCGTACGGACAAAAATGGCTGTGAAGTGGGACGGAGTAGAGACAGAAAGTTTTGGCCACTGGGACGTTACGTACCGTCCTGAATATAGGAAAGAAACACATTCATTCTCTAGCGCTTAGGGAAGCTTGGCCTTGGCTGAACGACGGCAAGGCCATGCCTTAGGGACGCTTCGTACCGTCGCGAAATTCAAAAGCACCTTCATTTTGCATGTATTTATTTTAGGGCCGATGTTCTATCGATACCGCACACAGTATGGATACCTATTGTTATATATATATATATATATATATATATATATATATATATATATATATATATATATATATATATATATATATATATATATATATATATATATATATATATATATATATATATCTAATAATAGCAACCCATAAAAACGCCAATAGGTAGAAAGTTATTGCTATATTTCTGAGACCAAAATTGTAGAGGGAGACAGTTTGGTCTGAAATATAGCACAAACTTTATACCTTTCGGCGTTTTTATGGCCTCCTGTCATTAGATGGATTTCTGTTTTAGCAGAAAATATTTCATATATATAATATATATATATATATATATATATATATATATATATATATATATATATATATATATATATATATATATATATGTACATATATATATATAGGTGTGTGTGTTTATGTGTGCGTGTGTGTGACTGTGGATTAAATGATATATATAATGAAACAGAAGAAAAATAACAACAAACAGAAAGCAAATAAGTGGAATGAATTAATCCACAAAGTAAAGGAACTTTTTTTTATATCATTACAGCTTCTCTGAAACCTGCTCCTACAACAACATTCAGCGTGAATAGTTGCAGCAATATTTACGTTACCTTTATGATGTACTAACGTAACGAACTAATCGATTGTGTCAACAGAACATTCTAATATCAACGGAGGTCAAACACTTCCGTATATAACACGAAGAAAAATAAATTGATGTTCAACAAAAATGCCATCAACATTCTTATACCACCATTCACTTTAATACATTGAAGGATATATATATATATATATATATATATATATATATATATATATATATATATATATATATATATATATTATATATATATATATAATTATTTGAAATCCTTGAATGTATTAAAGTGAATGGTAGTACAAAAATGTTGATGCTATTTTTTGTTGAACATGAATTTATACATATCATATATATATACATATATATATATGTATACGTATATATATATATATATATATATATATATATATATATATATATATATATATATTATCATTTGGTACTAGACAAAATGTGTCTGATTCCAAAAAGGAGTACCACAGGTATGTATAATTCTGTTATATAAGCGTTTAGGTGTTATGCACTGGAATCGCAATAACAACTGAAATCGATCAGATAATCTCAAAGTTACAAAACAGTTGTTACAAAGTCTGAGTCGTAGAAAAATTAACATGATCGACGCAACCTAATCCGCCAAATATCAACAAATTTAGCAACTTCCATTTGCAAGCGTGAGCACGTGAGTTCTCGCGCCCCCTGAATTGCTGAAATAGAAAAAATAAATAAAATATAATAATAATAATAATAATAATAATAATAATAATAATAATTATTATTATTATTATTATTATTATTATTATTATTATTATTATTATTATTATTATTATTTACTTTATTTTATTTTATTTTATTTATTTTATTACAGAAAAAATAACATGCGCTTATAAAAATATATTTTGCTTTAATTATTCATAGGCATCTCGTACCCCTTAGGAACCGGCTTCGCGCGTAATAGATGCAAAATTTGAAGAATTCTCCATCAGCTTTTCTAGAAAACATTTTTAGATTTTAGTTTGCGACAGAATCCAATATGGTCGCCACGTCACGTGACTTACGACAACAAAACTATAAATTTCAGAAATGCCTGCATTGTACCGTGACATCTCCCCAACTTTCATCGAACCGTTTTAATTTTCTGTAAAAGAAAACTATTGTGCCGGCTTTGTCGGTCCGTCGTCACTTTTTTCTGTCCGCACTTTTTCTGTCCACCCTCAGATCTTAAACTACTGATTCTAGAGGGCTTCAAACTGGTAAGTTGATCATCCACCCTCCAATCATCAAACATACCAAATTGCAGCCCTCTAGCCTAAGTAGCTCTTATTTTATTTAAGGTTAAAGTTAGCCATAATCGTGCTTCTGGCAACGATATACGATAGGCCACCACCGGACCGTGGTTAAAGTTTCATGGGCCGCGGCTCATACAGCATTATACCGAGACCACCGAAAGATAGATCTATTTTCAGTTGCCTTAATTATACGCTGTACAGAAAACTCGATTGCGCCGAAGAAACTTCGGCGCATTTTTTACTTGTTTGCTTCAGACCTTCAATAAGATAGCTCATTAGGATATCAGTAACAATTATGAAGAAGAATAAAAAGAATAAGTTCGAAAATAGTAGTGTTTTTCGAAAGCCTAATAACTGTTGGTCTAAAAGTCTATCAAGAAGTGTAAATGAACATGATTATATTGTTATATGCAAATGGAATATTGCTATTTTGTTTTAATAATCCTGGACATAAATATTGATGTTTTCTTAACATGAGAGTTACACCCCATAGGGGGGTAGTGCCGTCAGTGCTCCTCATGCAATGCACTGTGGGCATTACTAAAGGTTCTTTGCAGCGACCCCTCGGCCCCTAGATGCAACCCCTTTCATTCCTTTTACTGTACCTCCGTTCATATTCTCATTCTTCTATCTTCCTTTCCGCCCTCTCCTAACAGTTGATTCATAGTTTAACTGCGAGGTTTTCCTCCTGTTACACCTTTCAAACTTTTTACTGTCAATTTCTGTTTCAGCACTGAATTACTTCATAGGTCCCAGCGCTTGGTCTTTGGCCTAAATCATATTCTCTTAACATGAGAATTTCATCAGGAGTAGTTTTATTCCAAGGTAAACAGTGAAGCAACAGAACTCTGGCTTGGCTACGAAAACTGCATGGCCTTGAAATGCCATGATGTTATTCCCATGACATATTGGTAATAGATCATTTTGGTACAAGAGCGTTTTGGTAAAAAAGCGTTTTGGTAAAAATCATTTTGGTAAAAGAGCGTTTTGGTAAAAGATCATTCTGGTAAAAGAGTGTTTTGGTAAAAGATCATTCTGGCAAAAGAACATTTTCGTAAAGGATCATTTTGGTAAAAGAAAGATCATTTTGGTAAACGAACATTTTGGTAAAAGACCATTTTGGTAAAAGAAAGATCATTTTGGTTAAAGGAGCATTTTGGTAAAAGATCATTTTGGTAAAAGAACATTCTGGTAAAGGAACATTTTGGTAAAAGTTCATTTAAAGGATCATTTTGGTAAAAGATCATTTTGGTAAAAGAACATTTTGGTAAAAGAACACTGGTAAAAGAAAATTCTGGTAAAAGAGCATTTTGGTAAAAATTATTTTGGTAAAAGATCATTTTGGTAAAAGAACATTTTAGTAAAAGACCGTTTTGGTGAAAGAATACCTGGAACTGGATCACGGCGGGTAAAAATAAATTCTGAGACATCGTCCACTCAAGCTCGATAACAAGCTAAGCTTAAGTATTTATAAAGATTTTTTTTATACCAGAACCACAGCATTTTTTTACGCATCCGAGCTATTTATATCTTCTATAACCCCAAGATCGTTTCTTTTTGAAAGTGTCTGAAAACTTCAGTTTTATTCTACATAGGTATGTCTAAATGTGCTGAAGAATGCAATTTCTAGTTTGAATTTGATAAAATTCTGTACCAACAGAAATGTATGAAATCTTCAATTATATTCTACACAGGCATGTTTAAATGTGCTGAATACAATTTAGATTTTGAATTTGATAAAATTCTCTAGAATACAGAAATGTATCGTATTCTACATAGGCATTTCTAAATGTACCAAAGAAAACAATTTCTAGTTTGAATCCTCTAAATTCTTTAGAATAAAGAACTGATTTCCAAGACTGCCTCGTGGAACCAAAAGATTTCACGGAACCGAGTGATCAGGTTTTAATGTCAGCTTTCGTCCTAACATTTGTGGAAAGGTCATCAGTGAAATTCCTGTGATAGCCTCGCATTGTGAGTGTGAGATGATGTATAATAGATCTCAGGAATAAGTTCGAACTCTCTTTCTCAAGATAGCGAAAGAGATCAAGGAATAACCTAGAAAAGCGGCGGTGAGGAAAGTTGAGTTACGAAGGAACGAGTGCGCTGGATTACTAATGTGAAAACAAATGAAGAAGAATCTGCTGCATCTAATAAGGCTACAGCATATTTCATTTTGTTTTCACAATAAAGGATAATAAATCTAGGGATGAAAATCAGCTTCACAGAAAGAGAGGAAGGCTAAAAGTTATTATTTTTCGTATAATTTACAGAAGGATGCAAGACAGGGGTGATATTAACAGTAAGTCATATATAAAATGAAAAAGAAGAGGTTTGAGATAAATATCACAACAAGATCAGTTACAGAAACATAAAAAAAAAGTAATGTTTTCGAAACATTTGAGATTCCCACTGTTTCCTTTCCCAGATAAAATAATAAGTCACTCATCTTTCAATATATGTCTATAACCATTTTCTCTACCTGTCTGTTAATGAATATCGTATCAGACCAAAATGTTCATTTGTGTTCCCTCTTTTTCTTGTCACGCGAAGGTGGGTACCGATTGATTTTATTACTATTTGTAGTTTCAATCGCTTACTGATGTACGGTCAGTGAGCGGTTTATGTGAATGGACATGGAACAAGGGTTTTTGCAGGGAAAGCTACAGTTATTAAATCTTCTATGATAAGTTTGATATGCTAGAATTCTCCCTGGTGGTAGTAGTAAAACTAAAACGCCTGGGATGAAACGATTCCTAATTCCTTTCTAAACAGAGATAGCCTTTAAGAGCCCAGTTTCCTAACTTTTTTATGATTTCAATCATTTACAGAACTTTATTCTGGTATGATAAGCCGACAAGTAGATGACACAATTATATATCCCTAGATGCAGGTATTAGGAACCACAGAAACTGTCCACAAACAAAGCTGCTCTTGGTATAAGAAATGAAATAAATGGTGACAGACACCTCCCCATCTTCGAAGGACCCCTAGACGACGTGTGTCAGGTGTAAAGATCAGTAGACTAAACAGCATTCCTACAAAAGTTAGCAGGAATTTAAACGCTAAAGAATGCTGGAAGTCCCATGAGCTTCTTCGTTTTGTTTGAATACAAGAATTGAAATCTGCCTTCTTCAAGAGAAATATTAAGCAGTATTGCAAAATATTCAGCGATTAATTATATATAACTTGATTCAGGGGTCGTCGCAGAAGTTTGTATGCAAACAACATCTAGATGAGCAAGTCAGTTGGCCTTTATTATAAGATGACGTATGCCACAGCTACCAGAGATGAAAGAAAAGCATTTTAAAGCAATAATACGGAAGGATTTATCCATTATCACTTTCCAAAAGAATACATCACTTACTTTGACCATAAGTTACTCGACCCTTGTGTCATTCTCTCGCAAAACGTGACGGTATAGGATACGACATTTGGGAACAAACGGAATTCCAGCCTAGAATAACTTGCTTGTCCAGCTCACAACTACAACCACTTTCCAGTACCGTAAACCAAGAACTCTGTACTAAAATTCCACCGGAATGCTCAGTAGATGACCTGAACAGGAATGACTTTTCCATGACAAATGCATTCGCCCTGGGACAAGATTCGCGTCTTAGTGATGTGGCAAGTGATCTTAAAAAAAGAGACTTGCAAGATAACAGGAATACGAGATTGTTACTCACTGATGCCTGTGAATAAAAAGAAAATACTATGAAAATACTGTTGTACAATTGGGAGAAAAATTCTGACCACGTAAAACCCGCCAGCTACTTGGCGTGCACATCAAAATGAATGGGTCACTGCTGTATCGCTGCTAATAATCAGATGCTATGTTTGCTATTGCAACGAATAAAACGAAAAGCTATAAGCATAACTCCAGCCTTTCCCATCAGCCAATTAGAATTCGTGATATAATTTATATCCCATATTGTCACTCTCATTTTTTCTCATAATAAACTGCGTTGATTTTTATTATCAGTTACCTCCATAACCGAGTTGCTTGTATAGAAAGATATATATATATATATATATATATATATATATATATATATATATATATATATATATATATATATATATTTATTTATATTTATATATATATATATATATATATATATATATATATATATATATATATAAAAGAGTCACTACTAAAACACGACTCAGAATATTCCGTCTTCATTTATTAGCATTACCAAGATATTTCACGTTACTACGCTGGAAGAGAGACGCTCGAACGCCGTGCATATTTCGCTGTACTTTATTGATCACGTAATCAAGCTTACGTGCGAAGGGAAAATATTTCATCGCGGCAGTCATGCCATTTTATCATCGCTGCGTTCTCTCAAGTATCCTAGTTTCATTCCTGCTCTTTATTCCTGCTCTTCATTCCCAAACGTAACTTCCATTCATAATGTTCTCTCTAACATACTATCGAGACAATGTAGCATGTTTCTTCGGCATGTAATTACGTCAAATCATAATCGTTACGATCTAGAGTCCCCAGGCGCGGCCAAATGCTGTGAAAAACTGGAAGTTGACAGGAATACGTACAGATATTAGTGTCTGCTAAAGACAGCGCACTGAGATGAACGTATGCTTAAGGATGGAACGTATGCTTAAGGAAGGAACGTATGCTTAAGGAAGAAACGCATGCTTAAGGAGGGAACGCATGCTTAAGGAAGGAACGTATGCTTAAGGAGGGAAAGTATGCTTAAGGAAGGAACGTAGGCTTAAGAAGGGAAAGTATGCTTAAGGAAGGAACGTATGCTTAAAGAAGGAACGTATGCTTAAGGAGGGAACGTATGCTTAAGGAAGAAACGTATGCTTAAGGAGAGAACGTATACTTAAGGAGAGAACGTATGCTTAAGGAGTGAACGTATGCTTAAGAAGGGAACGTATGCTTAAGGAAGGAACGTATGCTTAAGGAGGGAACGTATACCTAAGGAAGGAACGTATGCTTAAAGAAGGAACGTATGCTTAAGGAAGGAACGTATGCTTAAGGAGGGAACCATGTTTAAGGAGGGAACGTATGCTTAAGGAGGGAACGTATGCTTAAGGAGGGAACTTATGCTTAAGGAAGGAACGTATGCTTTAGGAAGGAACGTATGTTTAAGGAAGGAACGCATGCTTTAGAAGGGAACGTATGCTTAAGGAGGATAGAATTCGGCCGAAATTTCACCTTATGAAACCTCAAAAGAGAATGTAATGTTTTATGTTTATCACATAATACGCAAATGCAGTTATATCTGTTACTTCTTTCTAAAGAACACCATTGTCTTTGGAAGCTTGAATTTCAAGTCAGTGGCCCCTGTGGGCTTGTTCCATATGAAGAGAGTTTATCTTCTGAATAA
>JANJGK010002571.1:90000-121192 GCA_039081455.1 Macrobrachium rosenbergii | reverse complement strand
GTTTGTAACAAAGGATTAGAAACAGTTTACTAATTTCATTTTCAGATACATCAAATCATTATGGTCGCTTTCACTGTCACTGAAATTATAAGGTATTAATATGAGAATGAAGTTATCAAATCATAACCTTAAATACCTTCTTGAACAGCTTGATTTTCTGCAGTTCACAGCAAGGATACGACAGAAGTCTTCTCTGGAAACCAGTGTGATTTTTAATCAGGGGTTCACTGTATAAGTTTTCCCATTTTTTTTATACCAAATGCACAAGATTTCTATATGTGAAATGTTTATTCTTAATTTGTACAACACATGTCTCATTAAATAATTGCCAAATAATTGCTATTTTATTACTCAAACTCGACAAAGCAAGTTAGGAAATATCAAACATACGTCGTGTTCTCTCAATAAATGTTTTCTAATGTTTTATGAAGGTTGAAGCTCTCTAACTACGTGTGATTATTTCAGCGAGCCTGCATTCCCATAATATTAGTTGCATTCATTTTCCACTGCGTGTAGTCTTAACAAATGACTGAATTAAATTATAGTAACTGTGCTTTTCCTGACATCAGGAAATTTTTTTTTCGCAAACATGCGATGCCATATGCAAGTCATGTATGGTTTTTCAAATGTGACTTGCAGTGTTAGTTGTATTGTCACTTTGGTTAGTTATGATATTTAATTGAAACTGAATAAATGCAGCTCTTTTGCAGAACGGAGCGACACTTCTCCTTCCTTGTGATTTCAAAGACAATTGCATGTAAGAGGCATGAAATATAACAAGGGTCGTATATTTACAGTAATGAAATGCTCTTAGCAAAAATGAAAAATAAGTAAATAAAGATGCTCATCCGAATGGGCAGTTAGCATAGTTGTAATGGATTGATGGTGGTAAACAATTGAAAGAACAGGAAAGGAAACCAGACAATAGTTGCCAAAATACCTGTAGCACCGTTTGAAGTAGGTGCTACGCTATTTTAAAGAACTACTGAATAGGCAGAACATTACCATTAACTTGTCATGAGAATATAGTTTGTTTATTGCTTCATACGAGACTGTAAAGTCTTGGTTTGTGAGTCTATGGTGTTGCTTGTGTGAGTAACTCCTGATAGCTGAGTTTGACTGATTTATAAGTGATGATAGCCCTGTTCTGATGATAGTCCCTCCTTCCTATGTGTTCAGGTATTGTGTGCTGCTGTTAACGGTTACAGTATCAATAAGCCTGGTGTTACAGCCTGGACGAGTGAACTGGTTAACATTTGAAGCTAATCGTTCAGGCAGAGAGTCACTCACACTAAGGTAAGACCCAATTGTAAAATTATTAGGTAAGATAAACCTATTTACTGAATCAGTTGGTAAGCATTTTTTTTTTTTTTTATATTTTGCAAAGGCTTTTTTTTCTTTTCCCAAATCTAAGATTTCCTAAGTATGGAAGATATATATATAATTTATAAAAATGTGTGTGTGTGTGTGTGTGTGTTGTGCACTGAAAACTGGAATTCATAGAATGACTTCTTACCAAGAAGGTGTTGAGGGAATGTGATTGGAAATGAATTGGAGAAAAAAATAAATTTGCAAGTATTGAGTTTTCTGATCACATTTGATGAAGTTGGAAAAGATATCGTATCCTCGATAAACAACAGTCCTTATGCTATTAATTCTGCCAAGATGTGGAGGAATGAAAGCCTAGTGCAGTAGGTAAGGATTTTTTGTAAACTGAAGTAGAAAAGTTGTTGAGATCCCTGACAGTGGCGGTGTGCAGTTATTTTCAATTTCACATATTGTTTTCATATTCGCATTTGTGCATTTAGATAGTCAAGGAATCTGTGGATGTGTTAAAAACATGTCGTCTATTTGTCTTCGATAAAATATGGGTTCAAATTCTGTAGGGCAGTTGATGAGCCTTATAGTATAGTTAGTTCACTCAGTGGCATAGGAAGGTGTTAGCATAGCAGCAAGGGAGAGAGGTGACCCCATTACTTATCCGTCAATCCTAGAGTATAGTTTAAATTTAAATGTTAACGCGAATCCTTAGTAACTATATTAAGCATGGTTTCGCTGATGTTTAGTTCATGTTATATTTTTCTTTTGTACGCAATATTATAAAAAATCATATATTTTTCAACAAGTTGCTTATTTGTTCACATAAAAACACTTTAATCGGGAGTATCATCTAATCCACTTTGTATTAGAGACATAATTTACTTTCACCATAATGTTTCATCTACTTTTCCTGACTTTCTTTTACATCTCTCAATTCATGAAGTTATTGAAATTCTCTCAAAACAACGGGTCCTTACCTCGGACTTGAAATGCCTTATCCAGCGCTGTTCATCCCTTAATGGCCCTTCATAAAAACATTGCTATTCCACAAACATCGTCGGCTGGGCCCAACTGCCTCAGACTCACTATCACAGGTATCAAATGCTCGACTTGATTCTAGATTTTTCCTTGGGAAATGAAAACTATGTTTCAGATCTAAGTATTCGTGAAATGATCAATGCTAGTAAGTAAGAATATGCTTAAAATATATATATATATATATATAAAAAACAATGAAATAAATTTGTCTAAGTGGGGAATCAAGACAACATGTCAAGTATGCATTGCGGTTACTTTCACATTCTTGTGCAGGTACTCTAAGATATTATCTTTAGGAGAGATGTTTCTTGAAGTCAGGTGACTAGATTACACATCAGACTCTATATCTCCTATTAATGATTGGTCTGATATAAGGAACTCAAACCATAATAATAGGGCCATATGTTCTGATATAATGAACTCGAACCATAATAATAGGGTCATATGTTCTGATATAATGAACTCGAACCATGATAATAGGGCCATATGTTCTGATATAATGAACTCGAACCATGATAATAGGGCCATATGTTCTGATATAATGAACTCGAACCATGATAATAGCGCCATATGTTCTGATATAATGAGCTCGAACCATGATAATAGGGCCATATGTTCTGATATAATGAACTCAAACCATGATAACAGGGCCATATGTTCTGATATAATGAACTCGAACCATAATAATAGGGCCATTTGGCCTGATATAATAAACTCGAACCATAATAATAGGGCCATATGGTCTGACATAATGAACTCGAGCCATAATAATAGGGTCATATGGTCTGATATAATGAGCTCGAACTATTATAATAGGGCCATATGGTCTGATATAATGAACTCGAACCATAATAATAGGACCATATGGTCTGATATAATGAACTCGAACCATAATAATAGGGCCATATGGTCTGATTTAATGAGCTCGAACCATTATAATAGGGCCATATGGTCTGATATAATGAACTCGAACCATAATAATAGGGCCATATGTTCTGATATAATGAACTCGAACCATAATAATAGGGCCATACGTTCTGATATAATGAACACAAACCATAATAATAGGACCATTTGGCCTGACATAATGAACTCGAACCATAATTATAGGGCCATATGGTCTGACATAATGAACTCGAACCATAATAACAGGGCCATATGGTCTGATATAATGAACTCAAATCATAAGAATAATGCCATATTTTTGTGCAATGGATTATTAATTTGAATCGAATAAGAGATAAAAGCCCTATTTGAAGTTATATATTTCGAAGGGTAATAATTTCGCATGAGTCAGCAGTTGGTCTTTTAAATATGCTGAGAAACAGTGGTGGTTTGAGTTACATTTTAGCACAAATATTAGATAAAGGCTATCAAGAGCCTTGGTTTGGTTTCATAAGGCACATCAATGATCCTAATACTGGTGGCTATGGCAATAATTAGTAAGAACATAATAATAATAATAATGATAATAATAATAATAATAATAATAATAATAATAATAATAATAATAATAATATCATCCTTTATTTCAGCTCAGGGCCATATACATGGAGTATACAAAGTAGAAACAATACAATACACACAATCTAGATACACTAGATAAAATAATAAAAATTATTATCGGCAATATCCAACAGTTCCTGAAGCAGTAGTAAAAATAGTATTCATAATAATGGTAATGACAGCAATAATATTGAGAGTAACAGGAAAAACAGTAAAAATGATTATAACAATAAAAAAGCAGATTGCATACACTTAATCATCATCAAGCTGAGGAAAGCGAACTTGCTTTAGAATCCGCTTAGCAACACTTTTGTGGAAAGATTTGGACTTAGAAATTCAGAATTATGTAGATCCATACCATAGAGGATAACAACAAATGACACTAATATTAAAAGAAAAAAAATGCCAGCAGGGTAACTTAAAAGGGGTGACTAAAGTATGAAAAGGCTATCTTGTTAAAAATTTACCATGAATTACTCTCATTTAGCCAGTAAATGGACAACAGTTACAACTGCAGATAATTCTTGGACAGAAATGGTGAACAGGGATGAATTAAGCGTTCTAATGGGTTGTTAAATCAGATAACTCTATTCAGAGAAGAATTTCTTGTAATTCACAGACAGTTTCTTCTAGAAGGAAAAGAATGTTTGAAAATATAGTGACCAGGTTTTTTTTTGGTACCATAATGGTCGCAAACGTCGTTATCACAACAATAACGATTTCATTTTTAGTTTTATACTATTCTAAGCTTATTCGTGCTTCCGTTAATTATACCCATAGCCATTTAAGTACAATACAGAACTGTCACCTATTTATAGTTTAGTTTCTCCCATATATCCTGGCACATTACGGATTCAAACATGTTTATAAATGTTCAGTTGCCTACGCAGCGTGAAAGCACTTTTCATAACACCCTGCTATTTCAATTTCTTTATCTTGTTTTGGCGGGGGGGGGGGGCGTCCTTTAATGGTCCCGCTTCTATAGGTTTTGCTCTTTCCTTGCAACTTGTTTCTATATTCATTTCAACGTTTTTACAGTTTTTCACCAATGTTTGCGTACATTTAATTTTCATTTGACATAGAATGGTTGTCACTTTTTCTCATTTAAATTTTTTTTCAAAGCAATATTCATGTGTACAACATTTGTACTGCGCATACATCTATGTGTCGAGTGACATTTCCGTATTATAAGGTGTACAGTGAATGTTCATATATATATATATATATATATATATATATATATATATATATATATATATATATATATATATATATATATATATATATATATATATATATATATATATATATATATATATATTAATAATATTTTACGGTATGTACACGTCCTTTGTCTTTCCCAGGACCCACTGATGTTTCAGATGGCTCATCCATCCGATGTCGTGGGCTGAGCCAAACCTCACTATCATAGGTAATAAGATATACTGTACTCTTCTTGATTATATATTTCTCTATAGAAAACGAAGACTGTTTCCAATGTAGTTAAGTTCTTCATTGGAGGGGTGGGTAGAGCTCTCGGCTAGCACGCTGTTGGCCCAGCGTTCGACTTTCCGACCGGCCAATGAAGAATTAGACAGGAATTTATTTCTGGTGATAGAAATTCATTTGTCGTCATACTGTGGTTCGGAATCCACAATAAGCTCTCGTAAAATGACCCATGCAAGCAGATTAAAATATGGTTTGACATATAAATGCGATCAAAATCAATGTTTGTTCCCGTTTGTAGTTTAGTGAATGTATGTATCAACTAAAAATGAAACTCCAAAGGCATCGCTACGGAGCCTGGTCGAGAAGGATAGTGCTTGAAACTTAATATTTTGGAGTATAAAAATGGTACGTGTAAATGAAGACTTAATATTTTAGAGTATAAAAATGTCACGTGTAAATTAAGATTTAATATTTTAGAGTATAAAAATGTCACACGTATATTAAGACTTAATATTTTAGAGTATAAAAATGTCACGTGTAAATTATTGTCAGAACTAAGATGAAAAAGCCACATACAGTTTATCTAGGACGGTGGGATTTGGTTGATGTCCGTTGTTAGTAATAGCCTGAATTTGACAGCAATAAATGTAGCAGCGTTGCTACTGATATAGTTTAGTGGCAGAGATTTTCTTATTACAGCCACCAGCGATTTTTGTGATGTGCTTTACCTTTATCTAGCAGCAACAACAATATATTCATATATTTGAGGAAAATGGAATATTATATATATATATATATATATATATATATATATATATATATATATATATATATATATATATATTCCATTTTTCTTAGATATGATGTTGTTGCTGTTAGATCAAGATAAACACACATTAGAAAAATCGCTGCTCGCTGTAATAAGTAAATCTCTTCCACCTATCTGTATATATATATATATATATATATATATATATATATATATATATATATATATATATATATATATATACATACATACATACATACAATCAGTAAGCTACAAACGTCCTTTAATATCCAATTCGCTCTACCTCGGAAATAATATATTTTCATATATGTTACCGAAGGGGAATTTTTTAGTCGATAATTGGATATTAAAAGACGTTTGTAGCTTACTGATTGTATATGAATCACGGTTATGTGATAAAAAGTTATACATATATATATATATATATATATATATATATATATATATATATATATATATATATATATATATATATATATATATATATATAATTATTTATTTGAGCAAATACTTAGACGTACAGCAAGGAGATTTATATTTATCATTTAAAGAAAAGGAAACCTGTGTATTTGTTAACACACAGTCTCATCCGGTATGATCCGCGTTTCTATGTGTTGATTTGGAAAATGTGCTGGCCACGATTTTTGCAACCGCTACAGTCCCTGGCAGCCATGGTGACCTTGACCATATTAGAGATTTCAAATGGAATAGTCTCACAGTATTCCATTTGAATTTAATTTGAGTTTGAATTAAAGGGCTTCATTGCTGTTTCCCAAACAGTACAATTTGCTTTTGTTTACCAGTGGAATTCCACATATATACTTCGATGCGTGTTGACAAAAGTAAGGAAAAATAACAAGAGAAGCGAGACCCTGGAATTACGGTCAGTTAGGGAATAAGGCTGGTAAGACTGTCAATCCGTGAGGATGTGGGAGCGGGGTGGGAGGGGGAGGGGAGGGGCAATTAAAGGATTAAGAAGCCAAGTGAGGTAGGAAGCTCGAATTAAAAGCAGATCAGAAGGAAAGGGTCTGATGAGACCCTTTTGGCATAAGTATTCATTTCCCGATGTTTCTAATGTTTGTAATACAATATGTCATTTAAAGAAAGGGACAAGGTTTCACCTGGTTTGATCCGGTTTTTTCTTACCTACGCAATGGTCAGGAAATGGCCTTTTCTATTTTAGAAAGATCCTCCTTTAAAGCCACAATCCATTCGCGAGGGATTTTAGGATAATACCCTTTACAGCCTAACGGTTATGATGGATGGCCTTGAGCGTACAAGACTCTTTGTAGCCATTACACTCCCTAACGGTTATGATGGCCTTGGGCGGGCGTGTTCAAGATTTCAAATTGAATGTCACAGAACGTTAATTGAATTTAACGTGGGTTGTAGTTAAAGGACGTCGTTGTTGGATCCTGAGCGATGCAATTTTCCTTTCATTACCAATGAAATTCCACATTGTTTGAAACGTGTTTGCTAACGAAAGCAAAATAACAAAAGAAAGAAGACTTCTGGAAGTGTGGTCAGTTTAGGAATAAGAGTGTCAAACCTACGGGGAATTACGGGATAAAGAAGCCAGATTAGGTAGGTAGCCCGGATTAATACCAGGTCAGAAAGACGCGCCCTGTCCAGACGTTTCCAGGAACTGGTAGATGTTAAAGGCGTGAGTAAAATTGCTTGTCCCGAATAGGTTAACATAAGTTGCCTGCTAAATCGTCTGGAAAAATATAACTTTTCATCCAGTATTTTTTTTTTTTTTTTGGTCTTTCACTCCTTAGTCTTTTATATATCCTTCGGTGATATTCTGCGTTTATTTATTATTCAGTTTATTTATATATTTATTTTTGACTTTATTTATATATTTATTTATTTTTGGCATTATCTTTGATGGTTCAAGTTTCAGTATCTTTCGTTCTGTTCAGATAATTAAGAAGTGCAGTTCCTGATTTTCAACTTTCGACACAGATAAAGCTAATAAGTGCCTTCATAAGAATTTTACGTTTTTTTTTAGAAATGTTTCACACTGGAAATTGTTGTAAATCATTATATGTTACTGCATTACATTAAAAGTCTCTTACTGGTACAGTGCTTTGATGAATATCTGCCTCTTGAAATAAAATGTCATTTATTTTATTAGCCATGTGATAAACATTGAAAAATGAAAAATCAAAGAATGCAACTCACGCAGCAAAGGCAACAGGAGTTGGAAATAAAATTATTTAGTCAACCAAACCGAAGAGCAAATAGCTGAATTCAGCGGTAGCTCTCTCTCTCTCTCTCTCTCTCTCTCTCTCTCTCTCTCTCTCTCTCTCTCTCTCTCTCTCTCTCTAGCCAAAAATGTATAACATACAAGCGTTAGCCCTGATAAATTGTTGTATTTCAGTATCATATATATTTACTAAAACAAAAACATTTTGCATTGTGGAGGTGCATAATTATCAATATCAAGATTAAAATCGATGTGCTTTTGTAACAAGGGAACAGAAACACTTTCAAAATCTCACTTTCAGTTATATCAGATCATTATTGTTGCTTTCGCTTGCTCTTAAAAGATAAGGTACGATTATGTGAATTACATCTATCTTTTATATCAATGTCCGTTTGACTTTTTTTTTTTTTTTAGCCAAAATTCGAAATATTTCGGAAAATTTGGATTTGATCTTATCTTGTTTTAAAAATATTCTAAATACTTCTCATCATTATTTATTGGAGTTTTAGATTGATAAAATATTAGCGTATCATTACTATTTCAGGTTATATTTATATAACTGAAAGAAATGATAAAAATAAGATAAAAGTGTTACACGTCTTACGTGTCGGGGAGGCAGTTTTCATTACGGGAACCAACTTCCAAGACAAAACAGTGTCAGCCCACTGCTAATTTTACTGGTAATATATTTTACTGTTTATGTTATAAAGAAGCAGCTTTTACGGTAATATCGAAGTTCTTCTTATGCATACACAACCGCTAGGGTTAAATGTTAAAAATTATGTTCCGCCTTTATAATAATAAACAGGAGAGATGTGTTATAAGATTGAATAGGCTGTGTCCGCCTAGGCTGACCATTTTACAATGTGATGCTGTTGGGTTGCAGACCCCTTGGTTGTGGTTAAGTGAAGGGAATGGTGAACAGGCTATGTAGAGCAGAGTGCATTAGTTTTATCTGCCGGTGTGACCCTTCAACGAAAATTAGTGTAGAAGAAAAGTAGTTCAGTTTGTCTTAAAACCTCCAAAAATAACAATACCTGCCAGTTATTCAAAGATTTTTTCTTCTTTCCACTTTTTGCAGGACTCATAATTTTCGTAAGTTTGTCAGGGCACGGCCTTAGGATAAGTTAGGTTAGGATGCATTCCAGTTGGAATATGCCTCTGAACCTCTTTTAAGCAGCCCTTCCTTCCCCCCAGGATCCAGGTCAGGGTACGACCTTTTATCTATTTTAATTAACACCTATTGGTTGTAGGAACATATCTCTGTGGTAAAATGGCAATTAAAATAGCTTGCTGATGCGTTTGATTTTCTCCATCGCTCCGCTAATGTGGAAATAACAATGTATGTGACCATGGCCAGAACGCTAATCCAAATTACCTTAAAAATGTTAAATACATTCACAGCAAAATTCAGTTACTTTCTTTTATTAATGGCGTCTTTCGATAGGCTACCCTTTAGGCCATTCGGTGAATGTCAAGCCATAAATATATATTTATTTTAGGCAATCTTGGCCGACAGGTATTTAAATAAACCTTAGTTTTAAGCTGAGCCCTGTATCTTGTATCTTAGCCTAACAGCAGATAATCAGTTGAAATTTTGTTGAGAGAAAAAAGTTATGGACTTGTCTGTAATTGCTGACGATTTCTTCATGGCTCTTCATTTATATCTTGCCAGTAGCTCATTTTTTTTTTTTTTTTGCAATGTGGTAGGAAATGCATAGTAAATGGTTTAATTATTAATTTTTAAATTGTATTAATCCATACAATATTGTAAAAAGAAAATATTTGTTTCCCTAATTCATTAACATTGTTTTTTAGTCATTTTCACTGACAAACCACTGTTTATGCAGGTAAAACCTACCCTGTAACCTACTATAACCCCCTCCCCACCACCTTAACAGTTGTAAGGGACCACAGTACTTGTGACATTCAGGTGGAGGAATAGGAAACATTTTGAAATGCGAGGGTGTATCCTGACCTAACCTTACCTAACATAGAACACAGTCACTACTTGACCGAAGCAAAGAGCTCACCCCCCCCCCCCTCTCATTCCACCAGCTTGACCTAGGGCATCATAAGCCATGGTTTTTTTTTTTTATTCATTCCCATTTCTACAGATTTTGAGATTCCTGTGTTGCTTTGTGATGACCTTCATTCTTCATTTATTCTTGAAGTCATTGACCTATAACATGCTTCCAACTTGAGGACCAATAATCAGTTGATAGTATATTTGGACTGGTGTTTATTTACAGGATAGCAATTTAATTTATAAAAGGAACTGAAGCCGCTTTTTACATACTTAAGCATTATATAAAAAATTTAGAGTAAAAGCCTCTGAATTCAACATTAAAAATTAGAGTAACATCAAAACGGACAGGTTCTAATTTTCCCTGGTTTAGAAGTGTGTCTAGTTACAGTCATATTTATGGTTTTATATTTATACAGTATTTTATAGTGTATTGTTTGTTCTTAACAAGACTATATAGTGATTGTGACACTGTGTAGTGATAAAATTTGGAAAATCTTACTGTTTTACATCCGTAGAGTGTTTTTCACCAAATCTGTAAACTTCCAATATCCATAAGGGCCTTGGATGTATTATTGCGGGCAAACAGGGGAGTACTGGATAAGATACACATACAGGTGTTACAATTATACAGTACATGACAATAAATCAGTATAAAATTTTCAGGTGATAACGTTTGCGAACAGCATAACCCTGCCTATACCACCTCCAAGATTGCCACTGTCGTATATATTTTTATGAACGCACATTATTTTGATTGTATATTTTCTATAGTTTTCCGAAAAAGATGAATGTCGCAAAACAAAACATGTATTTCATTAGGAGTGGGCATAAAAGATATGTAATACCTTTTTTAATGTTACAATTGTTGGAAGGAGGTGGTACGCTGAGACTTTCTGAGCCTTGCTGATCTAACCACCTTCACAAGTTTTATGATAACTCATTCTTTCATTTTGGTGCCAATAATGACGGTTTGATTTGAGAGGTGTCTTGAATACAGTAAGTAATGCAGAAATGCACACAGACATAATGAAAGCGGATCGTATGTACTGCATAGGATTATGTGCATTTGTCTGCTTTTATGGAGTTAGCAGCTTCTGTTTTGGACTCCCATTTGATATCGCGGCTTGAAAACCCTAAAAAATATATTAACAAAATCTCCGTTTGTGTGTGTCTGTGTACAGTCAGGATTAATAAAGATGCACTAAAGAAATATTGTTACTGATATGGTATAGTATACTAAAATCTCCTTGGGACCTGTAGTGGCTACTCAACAGATTGGAACGAACAAAAAAGTTATCTCGCCTGTGTACTTTGCTTTGTATAAGTCTGTGGCACTGGCGGATCCAGATAAATTTCATGGGAGGGCACCAATTTTCATATACATTATATATATTGTAATGAACTGTCCATTACGCTTCTCTCAGGTTCTATACAAAATTTGATTGGGACTGAAGTGACCAGGTAGTCCAATGAGAAATCAAGGAGGAGGGACCAAAACAAACCACCAACATACCTTAAAACTAGTTTATTAATGCTACGTTTTGTACATATTTACAGGTGAGTTCAGGGTTTAGCAGAAATCATAATAAAAATGAACAATACAGCAGCAGCCCAAATAACCAAAACAATGTCAACTGTCGTGTAACAAAAATAACTTGAGCCTTACACTTGCTCAACACTACAAAAAGTGACATCAAAATATCCTGAGCCCTACTCTTGCTCAACACACTACGAAACAGTGACATCAAAATAATCTGAGCCATACTCTCGCTCAACACACTACAAAACAGAGACATCAAAATAATTTGTCAAACTGCTTAACATCGTCATATAAAAATAACCATTATAGCCACAAAGGCAGCATAAACAATAATTACATACTCATAAACAATGCCGTAGCATTCACACACAGTTATAACACCAGTTTCAGCTGTCAAAAGGACGAATTATCCGACGGACTCGATGAAGACATCGCAAACCACTGATGGCTCAACAAGAAGAACGTCGAAACAAACAGCCACACAGCTGACGTGGAGGAATCTCCACCGATGACCAAGGTTCTAGCCATCATCCATCCTTAAGCAGCAGATCGTAACAGGTAGCGACAACCTGCTACTCCAAGCAAATACTTCTTGTTGCTAAAGACCCAACTGGCGTTGTCATCCTCGACCTGCAGTGGCCACCAGGTAACCAACACCTGCTGCCGTCGAGACCTTGACTTGCTGCTGTGCTAAACCCAACTGACGGTGAAAAAAGTCAAACCACAAAAGTCGCCTCGCTTCACCACAAATACAAATAGAAGGGCAGGAAAACAATGAAACAGACTAAACAAGGCTGTTCCATTTCAAACAGTCTTAAAACCTGACAATATATATATATATATATATATATATATATATATATATATATATATATATATATATATATATATATATATATATATATATATATATATTATATATATATATATATATAATATCTATATATATATATATATAATATATATATATATATATATATATATATATATATATATATATATATATATATATATATATATATATATATATACTGTATACATATATATATACTGTATATTCTCTCTCTCTCAATTTTATTATTATTTCTATAATAGATTTTTTAATTTTTTTTCCATTTTTACATTTATGTTATTATCTAAATCTTCAATATTATCATTTTGTCATTTTTCATGGGGCCCAGGTGCCCAGGTGCCCCCACCGCCCCGGATCCGCTAGTGGTCTGTGGGTTTGAGTGAATGGCCTCTCCTTTTCCTCCTTTCTCACATTGAACAGTTCACAAAGCGCTCATTAAAACTTACAAAGAATTAATTTTCCATGAGTGGAGAGGGAGGAAAGAATGACAGATTTTGACACTATTGCAACACTATCAGCACCGGTCCAAGGGTACTGTACTGCGTAAGCTATACTTCCCGGTCTTTGTTACCTAATGGATTTTGTTACTTATCATGAGGCCAGACCACTAATTATTGTCCATATAGCGGATGTTCTAGTGTGTAATTTTTTGTTAGTATTTAATAGTATGAAAATATCTCTGAGCCTTTTTCAGTTGGTTAATCTTGTTTGTATAGGGAGCAATGAAACTATATTAGTTATGTGGGTTATTACAGCTGGAAAGCACTTGCGATTAGATATTTTGAAATTTGGATAGTTAAAGAATGTTTCACATATTCTGGTTACATACTTGCTTATCTTTTTTCATAACCTCCCTATCTGTATATAAATTTTATTTGCATATCACTCTGCTTTCCTTCATTAGCCCCTCATTCTTTAACACCTCTGGTATAGGATTTGCTGTGTTATCTTCTAATGAAACAAGCTATTTTTAATTACTTAGCAATGTATCTTTTCACATCTGAATAGTCTGCAATATAGTCAGTAGTTGAAATAATTAAGAACATGCCACAGCAAAAATATATAATTTTCTGTGACTAGATTTGCTTTAGAAGCCCTCCTAAAGTGTCCTTCAAAAGTTTCACTTAAATTAAGTTTTCAGTCCGCAAATTATACAGGGCTGTTATCAGTCAGTGTTGAAGTATGTTTGGTTCCTGCTCATGTGTGTAGGTATTAAAGTAAATTAGGATAATGATGACTGGGCGTCCAAAGCTGCAGTCACTATGAATGGGTCAGATATAGCCGTTCCTTTCAGTGATATGTTACTCACTTAAACCCATAATCTTTGGTACACTAAATGACAGGCATTATGGAATAATTGATCTAACAATAAATTAAAAGAAATTAAACCAGCCGTTGAATTGATGTTGCTAAAAGAAGGCCACAGTGAATCAGTATCATCCATTATTATCCATCTTTGAATTAGTCATACTCATCTGACTCTTGGGTAGTTGGTGAATAACCCACACAACCCAATCCTCCTTAATGGTCAAACATACCTTTGGTGACTGTCCATCTTTCAACGAACACCATTTGCCAAGTATTGGAAAGATGTTTGAAAGAAATTTTGTTAGAATCTTCGTCGACATTTTCAGTTTACCCAGTCAATCAGTTTTAAAGACCTCAAACAGTTAATTAAATATGTTATATTTCGTCAAGAACAAGTCATTCGTTCCAGCCCCAAGAGAGTTAAAAATGTAAAATCAGTTGTCTGGTTAAACTATTTATAAGTAATGACAATTCTCAGCTGACGTATTTTTAACTGATAATTTCTTTGCAGGGAGGTGTATCTTGTAAGTCTATGGTTTCAAGAAACTGCTTCAAATAATACGAAACCGTTATCCTGACCGCCGGAACTTTTGGCAGGGAAGTGCATTGAAACATCCTCGTCAAGGTTTGCTTTGAACATATTTGTGGACAAATGTTTATGAAGGAGCCTCATTTATAGTTTATGGGAAGAAAGTGTTTGAAGTTATTGGAAATTTTCCTTATATATATATATATATAATATATATAATATATATATATATATATATATATATATATATATATATATATATATATATATATATATATATATATATATATATATATATATATATATATATATATATACGGTAGGGTTGCTCATGAGGCCAATAGTGTAAAGTTAATTATAAGGAATAATGTCTCTATAAAATGTTTACAAAAAATATCAAGTATGGCGACACATGATTACCAATAAGGATTTTTAAATGTATCGTCGATCGCGTGTTAGAATGCATTTGTAAATTTTCTCTTCAAGATTGGGATCATATGAAGATTGTTCACTAAATGCAACAGCAATGTTAAGGTTATCAAATTCTTAGATCAGTCATAAGGTTTTGCCAAATGTAATGATGATGGTGATGATGGTAGCGGTATAATATTCATGGTTATATTTGTGAAGAATCTGTAATGTTACATCACTGACAATGATAATTCAGATTCAAATAACCTTCCAAAGCTTATAGCAAACATTATGTATACTGTACTATGGTGTTATGACAGCTCTAGTGTTTTTGTGGGTCAGAAGTGTACACAGAGTAAATAAATATATTTTGCTTGAGCATATCCCAGGCTGGCAAGGTAAATTCATCAAAATAACCATGTTTTGAGTGCTATGAGTTCTGGCGATATCCAGGTGTGAGTAAATCATTATTCCACTGAACGATGGTTCTACCCTCTTGGCTTTCTCATGAATTTTGTTTCTTTATTTTTTGCAATGTTACAATTGGATGTTAAGTATGTGGCAAATCGTTCTCTTTGTCTCTTCCCACCTGGTTGTCCAACTATTGTCACTTTGTCCTGTTCAAAGTTTATCTGAAGGTTTAGCAGATGTGACTTTTTTTATTAATTCGGTTTGATAAAATCTCTTTTTTTTGGTTTGATTGAACCACTCACTGGCTGGACGAAATTACTCTTTGGTTTGATTAAATCACTGTCAACCTGCTGGGCTTGTGAAAACTTGAATATTCATTTGCTCCTCTTGTTATAACTGCCTTGACATATTGTTTTAAATCCAGACAGGGTGATCAGGCTGAAATGATCGGTTGGTGATATTCATGGAGAAAATTAAAGGTTTTAGTGTTTTAATGGAAAGGTAATTGTAACATCTGTTTCTGCTAATAACAGCAATGGTTTGTTGCATTAATTTCTAACCAGTGGCAAGGAAGTTTTTTCTTTATTTACTCCTGAAATGACTGAGTTGTTAGTATTCCGTTACCATCAGATAAACATAAACAACTCTACTGTATAAGAGAAGATACGGGATAATTTACAATGTTATTTGAAGACATCGTCCAGGATTAGATAATTAGAGTGCTTCTCAGCTAAAAATCCATCATGCTTAATACATGCAACTGGACTGGCTTAGTTAACTATTTGAAAGTGAATATTTCGATATATAAACATAAGAATGAAAAAGCCACCAAGGATTCATAGGTTTGATGGATATGGGCTTGGAGTCCACAAAATAACGTAAATTTCTGCAGTTCTCATTATCAATGGTATCAAAAGTGGCGTTACCTTTTTTAAACTCTCTCTCTCTCTCTCTCTCTCTCTCTCTCTCTCTCTCTCTCTCTCTCTCTCTCTCCTCTCTCAGTATCACCAGCAAGTCTATATTCTTCGTAAAATAGAGTAAAAATATGTAATTAAACCGTTCCCCCGCCCCCCCCCCTCTCTCTCTCTCTCTCAAAATCTCCAGTATCCCCAGCAAGCCTATATATTTTTAGAGTACAGTAAAAAGTGTTATTTGTGGACAATAAAGTTTGTCTGTTGTTATGTTCATAATGTAGTTCATTTATGGAACATTTCCATCTCTCTCTCTCAATCTCTCTGTCTCTCTCTTCAGTATCACCAGCAAGTTTATATTATTCTTAAAATACAATAAAAATATGTAAATGAACTGTACGTCTCTCTCTCTCTCTCTCTCTCTCTCTCTCTCTCTCTCTCTCTCTCTCTCTCTCTCTCTCTCTCTCTCTCTCTCTCTTCAATATTACCAGTAAGTCTATATTCTTAAAATACAGTAAAAATATGTAAATAAATTGCTTCCCACGTTTCCCCCCGCCTCTCCCCCCCCCCCCCTCCTTCTCTCTCTCTCTCTCTCTCTCTCTCTCTCTCTCTCTCTCTCTCTCTCTCTAGTAGCGCAGTGCCAGAGCATTCAGTTCACAAACTGAATAACCAGAGTTCGATTCCCTAACTAGACAACGAAAGCATAAAGGTTGGGGACTATACCCTAAAATCAGTATGCCTCTGCTGAACGAGCAGTGAATTATGTACCTAGTTGTTAGTGGACTATTGTGGGTCGCTGTTATGGTCGAGGGAAAGAGAGGGAGAGGGAGAGGGAGATATGAGGGATAAAAAAAACAGCAGACGTGAGTATTCATTATTCCGTTTAAAATATCTGCCATTGAAACTGAAGGGCCTCTCTCTCTCTCTCTCTCTCTCTCTCTCTCTCTCTCTCTCTCTCTCTCTCTCTCTCTCTCTCTCTCTCTCTCCACTTATACTTTAGCACTTTTATTTCACTCGCATTTTACCTTAGGTTATAAAGAGCTACAGCCCTCAAGTCTTGTCGCAAATTCCCTGTCATAAATAAGGTGGGTCTCTCCCACTGCTTAGATTAGAGCCCATGGTACTTCTTCCCCAGACCTCTCCCGTTCGGCTTTTGTTACGGGTTTGTGCGTGCTTGTTTGTGTGTGTTTCGATAAAACGATTTCCTTATCAGTAATGTCGAATGTTCACAGTAGAATAATGAATAATATCCTTATAGTACTTACTTACAAGGCATTGTCCTTTGTGGTAGCTAATTTAATAATGAAAGTTGAGGTGTTACTGCATCGCCCCAGAAACTCAAGATTTTCAGAAAGATTTCCAACCCAAAGAGACCAAAGCATTGGGCCGGAAGTGCTGTATCCCCAGAGATGTCCCGCTCAGCAGTAATTGTCCGTGCACCCCTTTTCATCATGAAAAGCAACTTTCCGGAACTACACACCTGTAGGATACCCATAAGGCAACCTGATACCCAGCAGTATCTAAAATCTCATTTCATAAAAATATTTACTATCCATTAAATTGAATCCTGATGAATCTCAGAGCAACAATGTCACCAAAAATCGTAATCAAAATCAATATGGAACTTGATAGTGTATAATTATGTTCAGCGGCAATGGGTCCCTTCCATGTCAAAGAAGCCAACTTTGATTCATACTTGATAATGCATTTTGAGTGTGTTTGTGTGTGTGTATGTGTGTGTAAATGACACTTGTTCTTACATAAGCATAAATTTACCTTCATTAGTTAAAAACTATGAATCTATACACTTTGAGATCTGATAGGTCTTCCAGGATCCCCGGTCTCATATCAGGGTGGAAAACTACTAATGGTCCTTGAAACCTTTATCATTTAGGAACTTCAGGATTTTAAGAGGCTAACACACTGTAAACAAAACCTTACTGTAGGTGAGCAGAAACGAATCTGTTTTAGCTTTGGATGTTATCATTTCACCAAAAAATAAAAAAACATAAATACGAATTAATTTAATTAGTTCAGTTTATGTCAGGAATAGAGCTCTACATACTTTTTCTCAAGCAGGTAACAAGCGCACCTTATTATGGAAAGGGCCTTTAATTTTGTAAAGAAGATTAGTCAACCCTAATTTGTAAACATGTTTGTCAGGACACCTTTATTGAACCTGGCCGATAGATCACGATGTGTTCCAATCGTCATTCACAAATATAACTGTGATATTGAAAGGAGTATTATGCAAATTAATTCTCTTGAAGTTCAGTGGAAAGTCAGTGGAGTTGAACAGCAGAAGTAAACACCTACCAATTCGAACTGACAGAGCCCGCAGAATTGCTCGCGGCCCACACCGCTGAGATCAAGCGATTGGCAAACTAGGAGCCAAACAAAGCGGGATAGAAATGATTTAGGAGGAAATGAAATAACCTCAACAGCGGTTTATATCGAAAGGAGGATGATGGGGTAAGGGAGTGAGGACACGGGGAGGGGGGCCCCAAGGGAGGGGCTCTTGAGTTATCCGAAAGTGGACGTCAAAGGATGGAATTGAATGGGGAAATCCAAATAAGAGGACGCCAGGAGACAAGGTGAAGGACTGAAAATGGAGAGAGAGAGAGAGAGAGAGAGAGAGAGAGAGAGAGAGAGAGGAGACTGGTAAGTGGGGGCTTCATCAAAGGCCTTTATTATAAACCCATTATAACCCAAGTGTCTGTTACTTCCATCATCAATGTACTTCTCACAATGCTTTGGTCTCGTGTCACCTACTAACTTGAACTGATACCATATCACGTGTTATGAAAGGCTGAAAAAGAAGAGAGAGAGAGAGAGAGAGAGAGAGAGAGAGAGAGAGAGAGAGGAGAGAGAGAGAGAGAGAGAGAGAGAGATTCAAACTCAAATTTCCACACACAGCAGCGAAACAACAACTGCCAAAATTAGTGACGCTTCATCAAAATCTTATTATTGAGGTCAGTTACTTCAGACTTAACACTTGGTGGGAGGGAGGGATTCTGTTAGTAAATTCTGTGTATAAATTCTGTCAGTAAATTCTCTCAATAAGTTCTGATAATACATTCTGTCAGTATATACTGTCAATAAGATCTAGGAGGGGGAAATGTATTTTGAACGTTAATTTTTTGTTACCGACCTGAAGTGAAAATAAAACTCCAGACTCCCTATCATTTCTCTGCTCTCATCGAGTCTGTCTCCGTGACAACACTTTATTGTTTATGCAAGATTTATCTCCCGAATCTCTTCGAATTCGCCAGTGTCGTTTGCGCATGCGCCCGAATACAAAGAGTGACATGATCTGTATTTGAGATGGATAAAAGTTGCAGATTTCTTGAATATTAATAACACTCAGTAATTAGATCTAGATATATATTGATACCTTGATACTCATTACATCCTGCCCCAGTGGATTATAATATACGATCTTTTATTGTTTTTTTTATTATTTAATTAAAGGTAATGTGTTTCCAAGCCATTAGGTTCTTAGTTGATTCATCACATATATAAATGATGTGTTCCATTACTCTGCCTCCTTGTTGTGATTAGGACATAAATTTGCCTTTTCCTCAGAAACAAAAGACTTTTGTTTACCTCTCCTGTTTTCGTTATTGTTCGCCAGAAAGGGAGAGAAAAGGCAAAATGTGACAGACTACCTCATCGAGGCCCACCTGACGAGGTACACATTTAGACAGAGCTGTGAACTTCATCTGTAATTATCTGCCTCCTCTCTTCTTCTCTTTCCAACCCAGCCGCGACTCACGACAGTCGTCTAACAGCTAGCTACATAATTCTCATCTTAGGTCAACAGAGGCGCGCTGGATATTGAGAGAAGTCGTCTATCTGCTCCCCCTCGTCCTGTTCATGAATCGAACCTGGGTTTTCCAGTTGTGAACTAGATGCATTCTACAGGCAACGAGGCTAGAGAAAGAGAGGAATGGCTGATTGTCATTTTAAACAAAACAGCTGATTGTCATATTGGGTTAAATAGCTGATTGTGTTTTTTACTTAAACAACTGATTCTGACTCTCAGGTTTACTGAAACAGTTAATTGTCAATTTTGGTTAAACAGATGAATTGTCATTTTTGG
The DNA here is from genome assembly GCA_039081455.1 of Macrobrachium rosenbergii. NCBI lineage: Eukaryota > Metazoa > Arthropoda > Malacostraca > Decapoda > Palaemonidae > Macrobrachium > Macrobrachium rosenbergii. The sequence continues at coordinate 100,786 of JANJGK010002571.1, read as the reverse complement.
TTAAACAGCTGATTGTCATTTTTAGTTGAACAGCTGATTGTCATTTTTACTTAAATAGCTGATTGTTATTGGGTTAAGCAGCTGATTGTCATTTTTACTTAAACAGCCGATTGCCATTTTGGGTTAAACAGCTGATTCCATAGATGGTAAGAACCAATGTCTTGTAAACCTCTTTCCCTTGACACTTCTCTGCTTTGTGGGGCACCTTTTTTTGGGAGGGGGCCTCTCTTCCCCCTCTCCCTCCCCCCACTTCCTCCCCTCTCCCTTGCAAGGTAACGGGTGTCATAGCTATCTTCCCAATTGTCAGTCTCCATTCTGAAACCTTCCTTGTCTCTTCATTTCCTTCAGCCTCATTCTGTCGAGAGTCGATATTCCACTTCTTCTTATTTTCTGTTTATTTTATTTTATTTTTTCTCCTTTTCATGAAAAAAGTGATTACTTTCATGATCAGTGGCGGAAGTTTTTTATCAGGAGGATCATTAGCTCCTGGGGTTTGTCAGCTTAATGAGGTTTTTGATCATTACTTGGTTTCATTTTGTTTGCATACTCTCTCTCTCTCTCTCTCTCTCTCTCTCTCTCTCTCTCTCTCTCTCTCTCTCTCTCTCTCTCTCTCTCTCTCTCTCATTTTGTTTGTGTTTGGATAATTCCAAAACGAATGTCTCGTGAAGATTTAATCAGCGTTTCCCTTCGTCTTGGAAAGGTAAATCTATATATAGCAGAAAATTAAAAAGGACGTATTATCTCCCCTTCTTGGTATTCATTGACATAATTCTCTCTCTCTCTCTCTCTCTCTCTCTCTCTTTCTCTCTCTCTCTCTCTCTCTCTCTCTCTCTCTCTCTCTCTCTCTCTCTCTCTCTCTCTCTCTCTCCTTGTATGAAACTGATTCATGTTAATACTTCAGACAGAGATCAAGCAACATATAAATTTCATCCCTCGTTCTTATGAGAATAGGTAATTATTCTGGTATGCTAAGAGGGACGAATTGTAATATACCTGGGCTATAATTAAGGAGCAAATGCTAATATACATGCAAGAAAATTCTCCTAAATAGAATAGGGAGAGTAATATAAGATTTCATTCTTAAACTCTGCTGTATATGTGAATATGTGAACTTAGTAAGCTTGTATGCCCCTCAGAAAACAAAAATTATAAATATATAAATAAATAAAAAATAAATCTTGAATTTAATTGCCACTGAAACTCATATATATATATATATATCTGACGGAAATTGTCATGACTATAACCCATCGATCCAGCATCCTAAGGAGCAAGGCATCCGTTCAAATTCCCCAATATTTCTGCTTCAAGACGTAGGGGGTGGGGGGATAGGGAGGTAGAAGGGTAGGGGAGTTTTAATAAAACCCAATATGGAAGGCGGTGGACATGCTGTCAGCAGTTTCAGATAAGGGGTCGGGTTTTATTGCTGACAGCAACGAGGCACCCAGGAGGAGCTCCATCTGATTTAGCAGCCATGTGGAAGGGACGGTTTCAGCCTCCAAGTGGAACGAAAACGCCACAATATTTTGGGAGACGACAGTCATGAATTGCCCGAGGAAGCGAATTTTCTTGGGGCTGGGGGAGGGGGCGGTCCTGGAAAAGGAGTAGTTCCTGGAAAAAGAGGGGTTGGCCCTGGGAAATGAAGGGTTGGTCCTGGAAAAGGAGAGGTGAGTCCTGGAAAAGAAGGGGTTGGTCTTAGAAAAATAGGGGTGGGTCCTGGAAAAGAAGGGGTTGGTCCAGGAGGAGGAGGGGTGGGTCTGGAATAGAAGGGGTGGGTCCTGGAAAAGGAGGGGTTGGTCCTGGAAGTGAGAGGTGTGTTCTGGAAAAGGAGTTATGTATCCTGGAAAAGGAAGAGTGGTCCCTGGAAAAAGAGGGATGGGCTCTGGAAAATGAAGGGTTGGTCCTGGAAAAGGAGGGTTAGGTCCTGGAAAAGAAGGGATGGGTCCTGGAAAAATAATATGGGCCCTGGAAAAGGAAGGGTGGGTCCTGGAAATGAGGGTTTTATCTTGGAAAAGAAGAGGTGGGTCCTGAAAAAGATGGACTGACAGCTTATACAAACTTATATAGACTCAGAGTACTGTACTTCCACACCACAGTAAAACATACCATGAACTTGTCTAGAACTTATTGCACACATATCACCAACATGTTGAATACATGCCGTCGATTCAGTGGAAGTCCTAACTAGTGCTGCATACTATCATCCAGCCCATGCTACTTGCGGTCGCTGACTGAAATTTTTAACATTAGTTACAAAGACCACTAGGTCTAGGGTCTGTCTGCTGAGTCAAGCAAAAGTGGGCCTTTAGAGAACTGGCCATTATGAGCGGCGGCCATTGGCCACTGAAAGTGGCCCAGTTGTTTCTGTCTCCTCCCCTCCCCTCCCCTCCCTTCTTCCCTTCATCTCAGTGACAACAAACTTGAAGTAATTTGAAATAAGTTCTTTACACCTAGTAGCTCCTTTCCGAAGTGCCTCCATGTGTGTAGACTTATTTATTAAATATTTCGGGTATTATTTGAAAGCTGCTCTTCTACAGTACTTCAGAATATCCTCCTCCTCCTCCACGACCACCTCCTGTTTGCCTGTTTTCTTCCTTCCTTCCTTCCTTGGCCTCCTGATTCTCCTAAGGCCTCCTCGTGGTGGCCCTCAATGGCCCCGGAAGGCCCATAACATCATCTTCCGCTATTTTGTCTCCGGAGGAAAGCCACGGAGGATTTCGTGGGCTCTGTCCCAGAGGAAGTGAATGAGTAACAGCTGCTTTCTCACGTATCCTATTTAAGTTCCTGTATCAGTACGCCCCTGATTTGTTCTTTGTTTATGCGCGCAAGAACTTTCTGTGTCAGTGCTTGACGTTGAACTCTACACAATGTTGTAATGGATGAGGTCTTTATAGGCCTTTGTAAATTCTTAATGAATGATTCGGTAACAAATGCATTTGTTTCGTTTCATGTTAGATTTACTAAGAATGACAAACTTCCTTTTTCTATTTTTTCAGTTAATATTCATCTTAAATCGTCTGAATCAACAGTGTTTAAAATCTTAATGCATTTTTTTAACTGAGTCTGTTCAGCAGTGAGTAATTTCACTAATAGATTTTTGTTAAGACACTTTTTATTCTTGTACTTTCCCTTCATTCCCGCTTCCTTTCTTCAGCCTTGCTGTCCAACCTCTCTGACTATTATTTCTTAATGCAACTGTGGGGTTTTCTCCCAGTTCCACCTTTAGATCCTTGTACTTCATCTCCTTTATTTTGTGGATCCCTTCCTCCTCCTGCTGTCCAACCACTTCAACTCCCTCCCTCCTTTCATTGGCTGAAGCGGTGAGTGACCGAATGTGTTCCCTAGTGCTTGGCTTTTTTGCCTCAAATTTCAAGAACTCTTCATTAATTCAGTTCGGTTTTTATAGCGACTGAGGAGGGTCCTCAGAGTGCACGAGCTGTGACATGGAAGGATAATAAAAAATCTTTCGCTTGACGCTGCGTCTCTGTTCATGTTTGTTCCTCTTCGCCGTCAAAGGCTCCAGGATTCATGGATCCTGGAATCCTGGAATCCCAGCTTCCAGCTTGTATGCAAATACTCATGCAAATACTTAAGAGCGTTTGCAGTCGTGTTTGCTTTGAAGCAGCGGGCAGGGAGGAATGTAAACATCTTCACACGCACACATAAACATAAACACGTGAGTTGGATGTTTATCTTTTTCAGAAAGGGGAAAAACGCCTCGTGTCGACTGGAATATTGTCTCTGAGGATGATCTAAAGGAATAACGCATCTTTTTGTGTGTAACGGTATGGAAACAAGCGAGGGTTCCGTGGAATAAGCTCAGTTCTAAGAATATAGTCTGGGCATAAGGGTCATAATGCTTTGATGTAAGTTCTAAGCCCTTAGAGGAAGGCAAAGGATGTGGCTCATACCCATTTCTTCTTAATAGTAAAGGGATGTCTGTAAAACTTGCAACAGACCTGAAGGGGTCAGATGATAGCGGTGATTTGGTCAGTGGGAGTTTAGCCAGAGGAATTTTCAATCCTTATGACGAGACATGACGTCATTCGCTGTATGTGTTCGAGGTCAGGGAAGGTCTGACGTCATCGTGTGTCCTCCGTCTTCTGCTTCGTCACAGACAAACCTTGTCTTGACGACCTGTTCCTGGACTGCACAACAAAATGGTGTCACTAATTCAGGCCTTGCGTGAATCTTGATTCGCTTCCAAATATTTTGATTTCATTCAACAGATTATTCGCTCTAATATTTTGAGACAGTTTCGTAAATTGATTAAATTCTTACGAATTTATTTTGTTCACACGAATATTATTTTGGTAATAAAATTCATTTTGTAACCAGAGGCCTTCAGTGAGAAATAACTACTGTTCGCTGTTTTTTTTTTTTTTTTTTGTCAGACGATGAAAAATGTGGGATCCAATATTGAACTTACCTGAGATCTCTCTCTTTATATATATATATATATATATATATATATATATATATATATATATGTATATATATATATATATATATATATATATATATATATATATATATATATATATATATATATATATGTATCCGTCTCTCTCTCTCTCTCTCTCTCTCTCTCTCTCTCTCTCTCTCTCTCTCTCTCTCTCTCTGTGGAAAGCCTTAGCCTAAGCCAAAACTTCTAGATGGATTTAAGTAATTAATTTTACGTCGGCCATGATCCCCGGAACACACTTTGATAACTGTTATAAAACTTCGTTTCCAAGTCGGTTCCAAACCCTGATTATATATTATTAGAGGCTTCGACAAAAAATGATCAGTTGCTTTAGATTGGCTGTTAGGGAAATTAAAATATGATTACCATTGTGAATAAGGGTTTTTTAAACCTGATTTGCATACAGCAAGCAGCTGTTGCAAAAAGCATTATTATTAATATTATTATTATTATTATTATTATTATTATTATTATTATTATTATTATTATTATTTAGTAGTAGTAGTAGTAGTAGTAGTAGTAGTAGTAGTAGTAGTAGTAGTAGTAGTAGTAGTAGAAGTAGCACAATTGTTTTGATGTTTGTGATCTGGTCAGTACTGTTTTGACACGAACCATTGGAAATTTCTTTATTAAGGTCTTTATTTATTTATTTATTTATTTTTATCTGTTTATTAAAAAACAAAGAAATATCACATTTTTTTGCAACGAATTGAAGATTTATCAGTGACAATTTATTTTGAAGACTTATTAAGCCATCGTTACAGTAGGGTAATTGACTTACGCTTCACTTGAACAAATTACTGGGTTCCTTTTTAGTTTTCTGTAAAAGACAACTATTGTGCCGGCTTTGTCTGTCCGTCCTCACTTTTTCTGTTCGCACTTTATTCTGTCTGTACTTTCTCTGTCCGCACTTTATTCTGTCCTCACTTTTTCTGTTCGCACTTTATTCTGTCTGTACTTTCTCTGTCCGCACTTTATTCTGTCCTCACTTTTTCTGTTCGCACTTTATTTTGTCCTCACTTTTTCTGTTCGCACTTTATTCTGTCTGTACTTTCTCTGTCCGCACTTTATTTTGTCCTCACTTTTTCTGTCCGCACTTTATTCTGTCTGTACTTTCTCTGTCCGCACTTTATTTTGTCCTCACTTTTTCTGTTCGCACTTTATTCTGTCTGTACATTCTCTGTCCGCACTTTATTTTGTCCTCACTTTTTCTGTTCGCACTTTATTCTGTCTGTACTTTCTCTGTCCGCACTTTATTTTGTCCTCACTTTTTCTGTTCGCACTTTATTCTGTCTGTACTTTCTCTGTCCGCACTTTATTTTGTCCTCACTTTTTCTGTTCGCACTTTATTCTGTCTGTACTTTCTCTGTCCGCACTTTATTGTGTCCTCACTTTTTCTGTTCGCACTTTATTCTGTCTGTACTTTCTCTGTCCGCACTTTATTTTGTCCTCACTTTTTCTGTTCGCACTTTATTCTGTCTGTACTTTCTCTGTCCGCACTTTATTTTGTCCTCACTTTTTCTGTTCGCACTTTATTCTGTCTGTACTTTCTCTGTCCGCACTTTATTTTGTCCTCACTTTTTCTGTTCGCACTTTATTCTGTCTGTACTTTCTCTGTCCGCACTTTATTTTGTCCTCACTTTTTCTGTTCGCACTTTATTCTGTCTGTACTTTCTCTGTCTGCACTTTATTCTGTCCTCACTTTTTCTGTTCGCACTTTATTCTTTCTGTACTTTCTCTGTCCGCACTTTATTCTGTCTGTACTTTCTCTGTCCGCACTTTATTTTGTCCTCACTTTTTCTGTTCGCACTTTATTCTGTCTGTACTTTCTCTGTCCGCACTTTATTGTGTCCTCACTTTTTCTGTTCGCACTTTTATTCTGTCTGTACTTTCTCTGTCCGCACTTTATTCTGTCCTCACTTTTTCTGTTCGCACTTTATTCTGTCTGTACTTTCTCTGTCTGCACTTTATTCTGTCCTCACTTTTTCTGTTCGCACTTTATTCTTTCTGTACTTTCTCTGTCCGCACTTTATTCTGTCTGTACTTTCTCTGTCCGCACTTTATTTTGTCCTCACTTTTTCTGTTCGCACTTTATTCTGTCTGTACTTTCTCTGTCCGCACTTTATTTTGTCCTCACTTTTTCTGTTCGCACTTTATTCTGTCTGTACTTTCTCTGTCCGCACTTTATTTTGTCCTCACTTTTTCTGTTCGCACTTTATTCTGTCCACACTTTTTCTGTTCGCACTTTATTCTGTCTGTACTTTCTCTGTCCGCACTTTATTTTGTCCTCACTTTTTCTGTTCGCACTTTATTCTGTCTGTACTTTCTCTGTCCGCACTTTATTTTGTCCTCACTTTTTCTGTTCGCACTTTATTCTGTCCTCACTTTTTCTGTTCACACTTTATTCTGTCTGTACTTTCTCTGTCCGCACTTTATTTTGTCCTCACTTTTTCTGTTCGCACTTTATTCGGTCTGTACTTTCTCTGTCCGCACTTTATTCTGTCCGCACTCTTTCCTGTCCGCCTTCAGATCTTAAAAACTACTGAGGCTAGAGGGCTGCAAATTGGTATGTTGATCATCCACCCTCCAATCTTGAAACATTCCAAATTGCAGCCCTCTAGCCTCAGTTTTTCTTTTATTTAAGGTTAAAGTTAGCCATAATCGTGCTTCTGGCAACGATATAGGATAGGCCACCACCGGTCCTTGGGTAAAGTTTCATGGGCCGGGGCTCATACAGCATTATACCGGGACCACCGAAAGATAGATTTATTTTCGGTGGCCTTGATTATACGCTGTAGCGGCTGTGCAGAAAACTCGACTGCACCGAAGAAACTTAGGCGCATTTTTTACTTTTTTTTTTTTGTTTGTTTCAGAACCTTATTTATATAGTTTTAGGTTTAAAGAAAAACATGTATCTATTTTTATTTATTTATTTATTCAATTATTTATGTAAAGAGTCCTGATCTCTGGGGTCATGGTCACGTGACCTGGCGCGCGCTGGCGTTATGGAGTAGAGACAGACTCTGGTCGGTCGTTTTGTTTTTGTCTTTTATGCTTTTTTTTTTATTTCATTTTATCGTTGATCTACTTCTTGTAGAGGAAACATGGCTTCTTTTAAAAACGCGATACTTTACTTAAATAATACTGAATGCTTGAGTGATCGAAATATATTTTATTTTAGATATTTAATTTTTTGGGGCGGTCCAAGGTGGTGATAGGCCTATAGGCCTATGAACGATAGATTTAACCAGTGAAAGTATAACAACATAATACAAATATAGATTGAATTACTGGAAATACTTAGAAATTCAGTATTATATTTGAAGCAATTTCACAAAATCTGAAGGGACGCAATTTTGCTCATAGCAAATACTTTATGATGTCAAGTCTTATGCAGGAATCTCTCTCTCTCTCTCTCTCTCTCTCTCTCTCTCTCTCTCTCTCTCTCTCTCTGTAAGCGTAGAAGTTTCGGGGTTTAAAAAAAAATCTTCCTTGAATTGATGGTGTCCCGTTTTATCTTCCGGTAACATTTGGTTGACTAACCTCTAATTCCGCCTATTTATTCAGGTTGTTTTACCTAAACCCTAAATTTTCAACTCTCTCAAGACCAAAGGTCAAGTCAAGGTCATATTAGGAATCACAGGTCTATATGAATAGCATCACTGGGTTAGTATTTTATTTTGTTTATGGTATTTTAGATTCTGTAAGTCTACGAATGAAGTAACGATGCTTTTTGGAAACAGGGAATGACGAAAACTTACGCGAAGAAAAATAAAAGAAACAGAGTGAAATTATTTATTTATACTTATAAAACTACAAAGAGGCAGTTATGTCAATGAATTATGTAAATAATATGTATAATAGTTTTTATTATAATAATATAAGATGAAACAATGTGAAAATCAAACGACTGACTTTTGCTAAACGGAGGGTGGAAGCAGGTGACGTGCCAGATGTACGATGTTCAAATTTCTCCCTAGTGTCTATAATAGAGTGAGTGTGTGTTGGTTTACGTCCGGTCGTCCTGCTCATTTCGTGTGTAAACACTGAACTTCGAAGCGTCATTCATGGCGGTAATAGTTCTTAGAATATTCGAAAACTGCAATTGATCTGTGTTGTGAGATAAATTTTAAAAATATCGAGTACTTTAAGATGACGTCATCATGGCCTCAGTGAAACCAGTGTTTGGTCCTACGGCGACGAGGTAAGGATCTAATGTACAGTACATCGACTCATTCAGCACTATTTTCGTGCTATAAACGTTAAGTTCTGTTATTTATATTGTAAAATACAAATATAGGCAGCCATTTTTTGTCATTATTGAATAAGAGAATGGTTTGTCCTTTGGTTTAAAGACGGACTTCTCCTCGGCAAAGCCAAACCAGCTTAGGCCTATGTGTAAGAGACAAGATTGGTCGACCTTTTGGTTTGTAGGTTAATTCGGTTCTATTTTCGTATTTAAACATTACATTTGAGACTTCGAATTTGTAATATGTGATAGGCAGCCATTTACTTGTCGTTACTGAATAATGTGAGTACGGTGTGCCCATTGGTTTTCATGTTCATGACGCATCTTGGGCTAAGCCCAGCCGAGGTTTCAGAGACAGACCGGATTGATTGACCCCTTGGCTTGTTGGTTGAATTCAGTTGTATTATTGTGTTTAGATATTAAATTTTGAATTATATTAAATGTGTATAGACATCCATTAATTGCAGGGGTTGATTAATCCGTTGGTTTTCTGCTTGACGACATTCCTAGGCTAAGCCAAGCCAAGGCCTGTGTTTTCGAGACATGATTAGTTAACCTGTTGGTTGGTGAAGTTAGATTAAGTTTCCTTACGGCATCACTGCCCTTTAGCTTGACTTACCAAAGGGTATAATAGGCCTGCTTTGGACTTCGGGACTTTTTAACCAACCGATTTTTAGCAGGATGATTAATTATAGTAGCTCAGTACATTTCTGTCAGACGCCATGTTTGTTCCGTAAACAATCCTTCACACTTCGTACTTTTCAGTTTCGGTTGGAGGCGGTAAACAGGTTTAGTTTCGTATTCATTTACTATTACTTCTCTATATAAAAGATTTCAGCTGAATAGGGGGACCTTCCATGATGTTGAAGGTATAGACAGCTGAGACAGACAGATGTCTTGTGTCCCTTCTCTTTGCTTTCGCTCGTGAAAGAGTGCTGCTCTGCCACGTTGGAAAGAAGAAATGCATGAACGACGAAAAGCTCAGGTAATATATTATGAATACGTATTTGTTTGTTCTTTCCACTCTCTCTCTCTCTCTCTCTCTCTCTCTCTCTCTCTCTCTCTCTCTCTCTCTCTCTCGTATCTAATACCTATATATGTGCAAAAATTTTCCCCAATGAACATGAAGCCAAATTCCTTAGCAACAAGGAAGGCTTCAGAAAGAGAAAAGAGCCCGTCAGCCACTGCCTCATTCATTTTTAAGCTGCTGCATTGTGGATGAACCCTCCCTCCTAACGCCCCCCCCCCACCCCATGCTGTAAAACTTCCACACAGCCGCTTCATGAGCAGCACGTCAGAGTCAACCCCTTACATCAATCTTGGAAGCCTTCTTGCTCTTCCTGTGTATCAAGACCCTTCCCTTCCAATACCGCTTTCACTTTATCCTTTTAGATCTTTGCCAAGTGTTCCTCTCCTCTTTTGCCCTAATGCTTCTGGATTAGGCCTATACCATCTTGTCATCTTCCACTTTTTCCACACGACCAGACCATCTCAGAATAATATGACCCATCATTTCACGTGCACTAGCCCCTTTACCAATGGTACGTATCTATCTCCCGATTTCACTACTTATCAGTTCGTCGTGCGCATATCTGCTGCCCCGTCTCTCTCTCTCTCTCTCTCTCTCTCTCTCTCTCTCTCTCTCTCTCTCTCTCTATATATATATATATATATATATATATATATATATATATATATATATATATATATATATATATATATATATATTTGATTTTAAATCACGAAAAAGGTAAAAACGTGATGATTATACGAACAAAGTTACAGCCACGAAGGCCCATGCGTTAGGTTCTTCATTAGCGGGAGCTTGCAAAGTTAACTAAGCTTATCAAATATTAAAATTAAAATCACAGGCACATCCCAGAAACCGCAACTCATACCATCATTAGACGTGTGTATTTCCTCAAATTCCCTTAATTAATTAATATACATTGCACGAAAGTCTCCAAGTAAACATTTTTCCATTCCAGCGAGTGGAGGTGCGAGTTGGGCAGGGAATCACTTGGTCTTTATTGTGTTTCTCTCCTGGGAAGTAAAGAAGAAGAAGTATACCT
>JANJGK010002571.1:40000-85000 GCA_039081455.1 Macrobrachium rosenbergii | reverse complement strand
GAACTTAGTATTGAAAGAGAGAGAGAGAGAGAGAGAGAGGAGAGAGAGAGAGAGAGAGAGAGAGAGAGAGGTTGGCCATCAGTCTCTTCGGGTAGATTTTGTATAAATCAATAAAATTCTTATCTGTTTCAATAGACGGCATCTGAAGTCTCTCTCTCTCTCCCCCCCCAGATTTAACACTTTCGAAAAGCGAACGAAATTCTCTCTCTCTCTCTCTCTCTCTCTCTCTCTCTCTCTCCTCTCTCTCTCTCTCTCTCTCTCTAGTTGGCAGTACTTTTGTCGCGTATTGTTCCCGGATTAAAAAATATTCCTGAAACTCTCTCTCTCTCTCTCTCTCTCTCTCTCTCTCTCTCTCTCTCTCTCTCCTCTCTCTCTCTCTCTCTCTCTCTCTCTCTCTCTCTCCATTGTATATTTTCGAAAAGCGAAGTTCCATGTTTCTTCCTCTCTCTTCCCCTTACATTTTAAAACTTTTTAAAAGCGAATGAAATCATTCTCTTGCTCTCTCTCTCTCTCTCTCTCTCTCTCTCTCTCTCTCTCTCTCTCTCTCTCTCTCTCTCTCTCTCTCTTTTATGCCTGACGAACGGTATTCTGTAAACAAACAAACAAACACGAAGACTTGTTTGTTGTAGACACTTCGTTTTCCTTCTTTTAGTTGACCATTTTTGTGGCCGAATCTTGGAAGTGACGTCGACGTCCGCTTGAAGAAGAAGGAGAAGAAGAAGAAGGTGAAGGAAGGGTTTATTTACAGCGACTTTTGTTGTTGCGTGTGTGTCGTTTGTACAGATTCCGCTCACGGTCACATTAACAGCAATCTTCTAAAACTTGTCAGCAGCACACGTTGGCAGCGTGTCGCACCCATACCACTGACGGGTTGACAACAAGACGATTCTTAAGTGGGTAAGGAAGAACCCTTTGTAAATGCTGGATAATAGCATAAAGGACTGGACATAAACAATTTAATAATTTATTTTTTCATTCTGTTCCACCGATTTTAAAATAGATCTGGAGGAGAAGCAATACATATTTCCTCACTTAAAAGGTTTCATCACATTCTTCTTCTTCTTCTTCTTCTTCTTCTTCTTCTTCTTCTTCTTCTTCTTCTTCTTTTTCTTCTTCTTCTTCTTGTTAAGAAGGCTAGCGATAAGGAACTTTCTTATCGCTGTCTCATTTTTATTCAAACCAAACTTTCAAACCACAGATTTTGTCTCACCTCCCTTGGCCCTCCTGGGAATTCATGGAATTTAGGGACCAAAAATTATAATGAGATTCCCAGCGATGAGATTAGATTCAAAGAGACACTGGAAAGAGATTTTCTCCGAAAACTGATTTCTTTCTATGAAGTTTTTTTTTTCTTTTTTGAGAAATTGTCAGAGTTTTTGCCGTCGTATGATGACTGCGGTTATGAATGATACTTTTACTAAGTCAGGGATGTACTGAGGGGGGTGGCCTAGTGCCCTCAGTCCTCTTCACGTGGTACACTGCAGGCAGGCACTACTGACTGAAGGGTGTTTGCAGCGTCCCTTCCTCAGGCCCCTTGCTCCTGCACCCACTTCTTTTAACCTTTTACTTGACCTCCATTGCCACTTCCTTTTTTCAGTTGCCTGTCTTTAACCGTTACTTCTTAGTGCAGCTGTTGAGTTTTCTTCCAGTTCCACCTTTAGATCCTTGTCCTTCATCTCCCTCATTTTCTGGGTCTCTCTACCTTGCTGTCCAGCCACTCCAACTCCCTCTCTCCACTGTCTTAAGTGCTCTATGGCCTAAAGTGTCCTTGAGTGCTTGGCTTGACAGTCCTCCTGAGCTTCATAAAATCAAATAAAAAAACTTTTGAATAAGTTTGAACTCTGTCGTTCCTCGAAGTAGAATCTTGTGGGTTCAGTGAAGGCATGTGACATGACATGACATGACATGACACACGTCAGCCCTTTTGACGTGAAATAGAACATTGTAATGAATGTCCTTGATTCTGTAGAGGCTACAGTAGCCTCTGTAAGATACAGTTTTCGCGCATTCTACATATTAAGAGTTTGTAGGAAGACTATTTGCGGTATCACTGGAGTGATGGAAATGTAGACGGTTTGAAAGGGTCTTCGGCGCCGGAAGGAAGGAAGGAAGGAAGGAAGGATTATTCCTCTTGGAAGTCGGTCTGAATTTAATAACATTGCAATTTAAGAAAGACCTCTTATCAAAATTCCTTTGCTAAGGTTGGAGGACAGAATTTTCGTGAGGTATCTTTCTGAGAGAGAGAGACTTTAGAAATTCTCCTCCAGAGGGCAAGGCGCCGAGGGCCAGAGGAAGTAGAAGAGAGTCCTTCGGTATTTGATCAAACAAAGTTTTGAAATTTCATAACTGATGGAACGATCGAAGGGGACGAGATGACTTGAGGAGGAATTAATGTTAATCTTGATTCTCTCTCTCTCTCTCTCTCTCTCTCTCTCTCTCTCTCTCTCTCTCTCTCTCTCTCTCTCTCTCTCTCTCTCTCTCTCTCTCTATATATATATATATATATTATATATATATATATATATATATATATATATATAACACACACACACGTACACATACATACATACACACCAAAGTACATACAATAAAGTTCGACGTGCTGCTCATGTGTCTTGAGTGATATTCAATATCGTAGAAGTTATGCTGTATTTGGGTTCATCCAAAACTCTACAGTTTAAGTACGAATGAGACAGTTGACTGTTGTGTTGTCATGGTATCTGGAGGCCAACAAACCCCCCCCCCCCCCCCCCAAAGAGAAAGCTGATTATGTTGAATATAAAAAAAAAGCATAATTTTTAAGCCTGTCGTTTAATTGCTCGCTGTTTGTAATCTAATAAATATTTTTTAGTCACTGGAAGCTAAGAATTTTAATCCGCCTGACTGTTTATTGTTCATCAAAGCTTCCTAGAATATTTGATTTATTTTAAAATTACTCGAAAACAACTAAAAAATGAAATCACAATTGATCTTCAAATTCGTGAAAGTTTGTAGTGTGAAAGTCACTCCTGAGAACAATTACTTTAATCCTTTTAGAAGTCCCAAAGTCGAAGGACACATGTTACCAATAGTTATGTATTTTGTGTCTAATTTTCTCCACAACAAATAGTCTTTATATTTGTATGAAATATTTTGGAATAGAGCAGTACGTTCATTTAGCAGACACTTTGATGTTTTGGCCACTAAGTCCGCAAAGTAACAAAGACCCTATACCATAGCATAGCCTGCACTTGGATATTTTCTTCATATGTTACAGCTGACAGCCAGTCAGGCAGTTCCTGACCTAAACTAAACTCTACTTTACACTTAATATTGAATGTAAGTGATGAAATAAAAAAAAAAAAGTCTAAAATGGCAGCATAGGGAAAAATAACATGATTTGGTATCTGGTAAGTACAGAAATCTAATAACTTGAGGTCCATTAAGGGGGAGCGCACTGAATGAAAGCTAAATCGTTGTTTATTTTTTATATGTTATTTGTGCTATTACTCTGGTGATTCCCTATCATTTTTTTTGGGAATAGGACCGAAAGTTTTTTTTTTTTTTTAAATAAAAATAAATTTTTTGAAATTTTTGTTTTTTTCGATTTTTCTCGAAAGTATTGCATAGAATTACATATGAATTGCCATGAATAATATTAAATGCAATATGAAAAACATTCCCCTGAGGAATTTTCTTTAATTCAATTTGTTATTATTTTATTGATATTTATATTTTTGTTTATTTTTAAAACTGAAAAAATGTAGAAAATTAACAATAAGCTTAAAGAAAGAAATTCCTGTGGCCAGAATCTTGAGTTTTCATTCTTCTTCTTTCAAAAGATTCCTTTGGATTTGAAATCGCCTCGTAAACAGTGGAGAAAAATAGTTTTGAATGTCAGTAAGTATAAAGCCGAGATATCGGCCCTCGAAGTTTTGCAACAAGAATATGAAGGAAAATATCACAATATCGCCATTAATTACTATTTCAGTTATCGATGATAACTAAAAACTACTCTCAATTACTTGAAAAATAACTGAACTAACTTACTTTATACCTTTTTTCTGCTAATTACCGCAAGTATGGCCCCAAGTCCTCACCCCCGTAGGGATATTACTCACTCACGGTGAGGGTGTCAGGAGATGCCAACTCCCTCTTTGTCGCTTGGTTTTGCTTTTAGAAGGCACCGCTCTCATAGTCTTTACTTTCTCCTACTGTACATTCTTTTTCTTTTTTCTATCTTTTGGCATTTGCGTCCTTAGCCTGTCCTTATCAAGAGTGAAGAGTGAAGGGTTGTTTACGGAATAAACATGGCGTCTGACAGAAATGTACTGAGCTACTATAATCATCCTGCTAAACATTCGTTGGTTAAATAGTCCCGAGGTCCAAAGCAGGCTTATTATACCCTTTGATAAGTCAAGCTAAAGGGCAGTGATGCCGTAAGGAAACTTAATCTAACTTCACCAACCAACAGGTTAACTAATCATGTCTCGAAAACATAGGCCTTGGCTTGGCTTAGCCTAGGAATGTCGTCAAGCAGAAAACCAATGGATTGATCAACCCCTGCAATTAATGGAAGTCTATGCACATTTAATATAATTCAAAATTTAATATCTAAACACAATAATACAACTGAATTCAACCAAGAAACCAAGGGGTCAATCAATCCGGTCTGTCTCTGAAACCTCGGCTGGGCTTAGCCCAAGATGCGTCATGAACATGAAAACCAATGGGCACACCGTACTCACATTATTCAGTAACGACAAGTAAATGGCTGCCTATCACATATTACAAATTCGAAGTCTCAAATGTAATGTTTAAATACGAAAATAGAACCGAATTAACCTACAAACCAAAAGGTCGACCAATCTTGTCTCTTACACATAGGCCTAAGCTGGTTTGGCTTTGCCGAGGAGAAGTCCGTCTTTAAACCAAAGGACAAACCATTCTCTTATTCAATAATGACAAAAAATGGCTGCCTATATTTGTATTTTACAATATAAATAACAGAACTTAACGTTTATAGCACGAAAATAGTGCTGAATGAGTCGATGTACTGTACATTAGATCCTTACCTCGTCGCCGTAGGACCAAACACTGGTTTCACTGAGGCCATGATGACGTCATCTTAAAGTACTCGATATTTATTAAATTTTATCTTATAACACAGATCAGTTGCAGTCTTCGAATATTCTAAAAACTATTACCGCCATGAATTACGCTTCGAACTTCAGTATTTACACACGAAATGAGCAGGACGACATCGTACATCTGGCACGCCATTCTACTTCCACCCTCCGTTTAGCAAAAGTCAGTCATTTGATTTTCGCATTGTTTCATCTTATATTATATTATAATAACACTATTATTCATATTATTTACATAATTCATTGATATAACTGTCTCTTTGTAATTTTATAACTACAAATAAATAATTTAAATCTGTTTCTTTTATTTTTCTTCGAGTAAGTTTTCGTCATTCCCTTTTTCCTTCCAAGAAGCTTCGTTACTTCATTCACAGATTCACAGTGTCTAAAATACCATAACAAAATACTAACCCAGTGATGCTATTCATATTTTTACCTGTGACCCCCTAATATGACTTTGACTTGACCTTTGATCTTGAGAGAGTTGAAAATTTAGGGTTTAAGTAAAACAACCCGAGTATTTCGGAATTAAAGGTTAGTCAACCAAATGTTACCGGAATCTAAAACGGGACATCATCATTTCAAGGAAGATTTTTTAAAGCCCAAAACTTCTACGCTTACAGTGAGAGAGAGAGAGAGAGAGAGAGAGAGAGAGAGAGAGAGAGAGAGAGAGAGAGAGAGAGAGATTCCTGCATAAAACTTGATACCACAAAGTATTTGCCATGAGCAAAATTGCGTCCCTTTAGATTTTGTGAAATTGCTTGAAATATAATATTGAATTTCTATGTATTTCCAGTAATTCAATCTATATTTGTATTATGTTGTTATACTTTCATTAGTTAAATCTATCGTTCATAGGCCTATAGGCCTATCACCACCTTGTAACGCGACAAAAAATTAAATATCTAAAGTAAAATATATTTCTATCACTCAAGCATTCAATATTATTTAAGTAAAGTATCGCTTTTTTAAAAGGAGCCATGTTTCCTCTACAAGAAGTAGATCAACGATAAAATAAAATAAAAAAAAAGTCGAGTAAAAGACAAAAACAAAACGACCGACCAGAGTCTGTCTCTACTCCATAACGCCAGCGCCAGGTCACGTGACCATGACCCCAGAGATCAGGATTCTTTACATAAATAATTGAATAAATAAATAAATAAATAAAAATAAACATATTTTTTTCTTTAAAGCGAAAACTATGTAAATGGGGTTCTGAAACAAAAAAAAAAAAAGGAAAAATACGCCTAAGTTTTTTCGGTGTTGTCGAGCTTTCTGTACAGCCGCTACTGCGTATAATCAAGGCCACCGAAAATAGATCTATCTTTCGGTGGTCCCGGTATAATGCTGTATGAGCCCCGTCCCATGGAACTTTACCCACGGCCCGGTGGTGGCCTATCCTATATCGTTGTCAGAAGCACGATTATGGCCAACTTTTAACCTTAAATAAAAGAAAAACTGAGGCTAGAGGGCTGCAATATGGTATGTTTGATGATTGGAGGGTGGATGATCCACATACCAATTTGCAGCCCTCTAGCCTCAGTAGTTTTTAAGATCTGAAGGCGGACAGGAAAAAGTGTGGACAGAATAAAGTGCGGACAGAGAAAGTGCGGACAGAATAAGGTGCGGACAGAATAAGGTGTGGACAGAAAAAGTGCGGACAGAATAAAGTGCGGACAGAGAAAGCGCGGACGGAGAGACAAAGCCGGCACAAGGCCTGAATTAATGACACCATTTTGTTGTGTAGTCCAGAAACAGGTCGTCAAGACGAGGTTTGTCTGTGACGAAGCAGAAGACGCAGGACACACGATGACGTCAGACCTTCCCTGACCTCGAACAGATACAGCGAATGACGTCATCTCTCGTCATAAGGATGAAAATTCCTCTGGCTAAACTCCCACTGACCAAATCACCGCTCACATCTGACCCCTTCAGGTCTGTTGCAAGTCTTACAGACATCCCTAACTCGGCGCCCCCCCCCCCTTTATTATTGAGAGGAAATGGGTATGAGCCACATCCTTTGCCTTCCTCTAAGGGCTTAGAACTTACATCAAAGCATTATGACCCTTATGCCCAGACTATATTCTTAGAACTGAGCTTATTCCACGGAACCCTCGCTTGTTTCCATACCGTTACACACAAAAAGATGCGTTATTCCTTTAGATCATCCTCAGAGACAATATTCCAGTCGACACGAGGCGTTTTTCCCCTTTCTGAAAAAGATAAACATCCAACTCACGTGTTTATGTTTATGTGTGCGTGTGAAGATGTTTACATTCCTCCCTGCCCGCTGCTTCAAAGCAAACACGACTGCAAACGCTCTTAAGTATTTGCATGAGTATTTGCATACAAGCTGGAAGCTGGGATTCCAGGATTCCAGGATCCATGAATCCTGGAGCCTTTGACGGCGAAGAGGAACAAACATGAACAGAGACGCAGCGTCAAGCGAAAGATTTTTTATTATCCTTCCATGTCACAGCTCGTGCACTCTGAGGACCCTCCTCAGTCGCTATAAAAACCGAACTGAATTAATGAAGAGTTCTTGAAATTTGAGGCAAAAAAGCCAAGCACTAGGGAACACATTCGGTCACTCACCGCTTCAGCCAATGAAAGGAGGGAGGGAGTTGAAGTGGTTGGACAGCAGGAGGAGGAAGGGATCCACAAAATAAAGGAGATGAAGCACAAGGATCTAAAGGTGGAACTGGGAGAAAACCCCACAGTTGCATTAAGAAATAATAGTCAGAGGGGTTGGACAGCAAGGCTGAAGAAAGGAAGCGGGAATGAAGGGAAAGTAAAAGGATAAAAAGTGTCTTAACAAAAATCTGTTAGTGAGATTACTCACTGCTGACCAGACTCAGTTAAAAAAATGTATTCAGATTTTAAATACTGTTGATTCAGACGATTTAAGAAGAATATTAACTGAAAAAATAGAAAAAGGAAGTTTGTCATTCTTAGTAAATCTAACATGAAATGAAACAAATGCATTTGTTACCGAATCATTCATTAAGAATTTGCAAAAGCCTATAAAGACCTCATCCATTACAACATTATGTAGAGTTCAACGTCAAGCACTGACACAGAAAGTTCCTTGCGCGCATAAACAAAGAACAAATCAGGGGCGTACTGATACAGGAACTTGAATAGGATACGTGAGAAAGCAGCTGTTGCTCATTCACTTCCTCTGGGACAGAGCCCACGAAATCCTCCGTGGCTTTCCTCCGCAGACAAAACAGCGGAAGAAGATGTTATGGGCCTTCCGGGGCCATGGAGGGCCACCACGAGGAGGCCTTAGGATGATCAGGAGGCCAAGGAAGGAAGGAAGAAAGGTGGGAAACAGGAGGTGGTCGTGGAAGAGGAGGAGGAGATTCGGAAGTACCGTAGAGCAGCTTTCAAATAATACACGAAATATAAGTAAGTCTACACACATGGAGGCACTTTGGAAAGGAGGCTATATTAAGTGTAAAGAACTTATTTCAAATTACTTCAAGTTTGTTGTCACAAAGATGAAGGGAAGAAGGGGGGCGGGGGGGAGGAGACAGAAACGACTGGGCCACTTTCAGTGGCCAATGGCCGCTACTCATAATGGTCACTGTTTTCTAAAGGCCCACTTTTGCTTGACTCCGCAGACAGACCCTAGACCTAGTGGTCTTTGTAGCTAATGTTAAAAATTTCAGTCAGCGACCGCAAGTGGCATGTGCTGGATGACAGTATGAAGCACTGGTTAGGACTTCCACTGAGTCGACGGCTTGTATTCAACATGTTGGTGATATGTGCGTGCAGTAAGTTCTAGGCAAGTTTATGGTATGTTTTACAGTGGTGTGGAAGTACAGTGCTCTGAGTCTAAATAAGTTTGTATAAGCTGTCAGTCCATCTTTTCCAGGACCCACCTATTCTTTTCCAAGATAAAACCCTCATTTCCAGGACCCACCCTTCCTTTTCCAGGACCAATATTATTTTTCCAGGACGTATCCCTTCTTTTCCAGGACGTTCCCCTCCTTTTCCAGGACCAACCCTTCATTTTCCAGAGCCCATTCCTCTTTTTCCCGGGACCATTCTTCCTTTTCCAGGATCCATACCTCCTTTTCCAGGACACACTTCTCACTTCCAGAACCCACCCCTCCTATTCCAGACCAACCCCTCCTCCTCCTGGACCAACCCCTTCTTTTCCAGGACCCACCCCTATTTTTTTTTCCAAGACCAACCCCTTCTTTTCCAGGACTCACCTCTCCTTTTCCAGAACAAACCCTTCATTTCCCAGGGCCAACCCCTCTTTTTCCAGGAACTACTACTCCTTTTCCAGGACCCACCCTCCCCCAGCCCCCATAAAACTCGCTTCCTCGGGCAATTCCACTTGGAGGCTGAAACCGTCCCTTTCACATGGCTGCTAAATCAGATGGAGCTCCTCCTGGGTGCCTCGTTGCTGTCAGCAATAAAACCCGACCCCTCATGTAAAACTGCTGACAGCATGTCCACCGCCTTCCATATTGGGTTTTATTAAAACTCCCCCACCCTTCTACCTCCCTATCCCCCAACGCCCTTCGTCTTGAAGCAGAAATATTGGGGAATTTGACGAGATACCTTGCTTGGTAGGATGCTGGATCGCTGGAGAGGCCGTCTTTGGCCTAAATATGAAAATATTGAACTATTTAATGTTTTCTCGATTACTGTCATGGCAATTTCTGTCGGATATATAGATGAAAGTTTCAGTGGCAATTATGTTCAAGATTTATTTATTTATAATTTTTGTTTTCTGAGAGGCATACAAGCTTACTAAGATCGCATATACAGCAGAGTTTAAGAATGAAATCTTATATTCCTCTGCCTATTCAGTTTAGGAGAATTTTCCTGCACATATATGAGCATTTGCTCCTTAATTATAGCCCAGGTATATTGCAATTCGTCCCTCTTAGCATACCAGAATAATTACCTATTCTCATAAGAACGAGGGATGAAATTAATATCTTGCTTAATCTCTGTCTGAAGTAGTAACATGAATCATTTTTATACAAGGAGAGAGAGAGAGAGAGAGAGAGAGAGAGAGAGAGAGAGAGAGAGAGAGAGAGAGAGATACGTCAATGAACACTAAGAAGGGGAGATAATACGTCCTTTTTAATCTGATGCTACAGACTCACCTTTCCAAGACGAAGGGAAACGCTAATTAAATCTTCACGAGACATTCGTTTTGGAATTATCCAAACACAAACAAAATGAGAGAGAGAGAGAGAGAGAGAGAGAGAGAGAGAGAGAGAGAGAGAGAGAGAGAGAGAGAGAGAGAGAGATAAATTTCTAGGCACTCAGAAATCACCTCTGAAGGAAAAGTCTAAGTTAAAACGGATCATATGATTTTCCGCACTAACTCTTTCAAGATGTCAAACCTATGCAACCTCTTATGACCTCGCACACTGATTTAGAGAGAGTTGGGGCCGACAGACTTGGCCCTCTGTCACCACAATTTCCGCCGGGCCTCCATCGTGCCCTCTTGTAAGATGACATAAATTGTTTCGAACATTATAAAAAAAAAATCACAGAACCCGAAGTTTGAAGATTTATGCCGGAACTAGTAAAGTAAGATTTTTATATTTTTTAGTTTAATGCGTCATCTAGTTACTACCCCAGTGTATAACGAAATGAGGAGAGAAGGATTAACAAAAGTCAATTCTGAACGAAACGAACCGTTTGAATCTTGACACATTTCCCATTGAAGCTTCTCCAAACGTCTTCTCGGTTGTAAATAAACGAACCTTTTGGAACAAAGTTCGAGATAAACGAGACACTGATTCAGTGAGTCTGAGATTCAGAACTTGTTTCTGGTACGGATATAATTTCTCTCCTTCCCTTCTTCCTTCCAATCCGCGAGCAGACCAGGCCTCATTTGTACACAAAAAGGAGTTTAAACCGAGTGGATGATATAGAAGGGCCATTTGCCCAATTCTGTCGAGTGGAAAACATTGCAGAGACCGAAATCAGGTTTTTCTGTTTTGCCTCAATATCTCACAACAGCCAGACTTTGATGAGAAGGCAGTGTGAGTCTGAGATGTCTTTTTGGCCTCAAACGTTTGAAAGTTTCCAACGGGTGAATTATTACATGGATAAGCAGATGGGGACTCTCTCTCTCTCTCTCTCTCTCTCTCTCTCTCTCTCTCTCTCTCTCTCTCTCTCTCTCTCTCTCTCTCTCTCAATCATTATTGTTGGTGATATGATTCTGCCAGAGGTACTCTGGGTTCATTGAAACTGGTGGAAGGTGTTATTTATGGAAAAATAGAAAGGGGTGTTCAGCAAGGGGAACGGGGTCGGGGGGGGGGGGGGGGGCGGTTGTCGAGGGACGAAGGTGGGAAGGGGAATGAGTTTGCTATCTTCTAACTTTATTTTTAAAGGAAATATTTCTGACTGATTGCTGATCTGTACCCGATTATTTTGCTCTTTACTTTAAGGAAAGTTTTCTCTCCCTTTTTTTGTTTATTTCTCATTATTCCAGCGTTACAGTTTTCTTCACGTCGAGACTAGCCATGAATACTTGGTTTCCCTTCCCAACGGACTCCACTTAAAACCGAGGAGCAGCCTTGAAATCCCACCTTGAAAATGTGCCTTGCTAAAGTGCGTAGCTGTGCTTGAATTAATCTGTTGTGTTTGTAGATTTTTTTTCTTTCTTTTAAACATTTCAATCATTTACTGTTGCCTCTTTAACTCTATACCAGAATCCCGTTGATGTTATGCATTGGTTTAATTTAAAATAAACTTATTAAAATCTAACTTAAATAGGTAACTCTTAATTGTAAGCCAAACATATAACTAAAACTTTGTAGATCCTTTAGCTTTATATCCAAAAATGATTTCCTTCGATTTTCTAGTCAAAGGCTGAAAATAGCCAAGTTATAACTTCACTAAAGTGTTTCAGCCTCTCAATGATTCTTCGATGGAAGGAACATCCTTCTTTCGCTTTTCTTTTCGCTCGGGGAGTCTACGGCCATCCCGCCCTCTCCCACGCCTCTTCTTCACCTGTGGCAACCTGACCTCAAGGACCCACAGGTGTTTGTGTTTGGTTGGGATCTCTTGTGCAAACACAAACACTTCTCAGGTTACGAACGAAGGAGTTTGTGGGGGTAACCTGTGACGGTGATGATGATGAACAACCTTTACGAGACAAACCTTTTAGACAAAGATACCGCAGTTGTTTTCACCTGTGGAGTCACAAATGCGTAATTATATATGACTAATATTTCCTGTATAAAGGATTTTCTAAATGTGTGTACATCACTGAAGGTCCCCGTTGGGGGATTAGCGCCGTCAGTGCACCTCACGTGGTTCACTGTAGGCATTACTAAAAGGTTGCTGGCAGTTTCCCTTCGGCCCCTAGCTACAAATTTTTGAGTCTTATACTTTACCTCCACTCCTGCTTCCTTTCTTCAGTCTTGCTGTCCAACCTCTCTAATCGCTCCTTCTTAGTGAAACTGCTGGGTCTTCCCCCAGTTCCACCTTGAAATCCTTGTACTTCATCTCATTTACTTTCTGAATAGTTTTATTTGCAGTCCAACCACTATAACTCCCTCTTTGCACTGTCTTAAGAAGCGCTGAATGGCTGAAAGGCCCCAGTGCTTCCAGGCTTGGCAGCCTCAATTTTATCAATCAAATCAATCCCTGAAGGTCCCAAACATCAATGACAACGAGGTATATATATCTGCTTCCACTGCTGATTTGGTTGATACAAATTCCAGTATAAGGCCTGGAAGCACCGGGGAACTTTCAGCCAATCGGCGCTTAAAACAGTGAAAAGAGGGAGTTGGAGGGGCTGGACAGCAAGATAAAGAAATCCAGAAAATAAAGTTGATAAAGACCAAGGCTCTACAGGTGGAACTGGGACAAAACCCAACAGTTTCAGTAGCAAGTAATTGTTAGAGAGGATGAACAGTAAGACTGAAGAAAAGAAGCAAGAATGGAGGTAAAGTAAAAGGTTATAAAGTAAGTGGAGCTAGGGGCAGAAGAGACACTACAAACACCCTTCAGTATGCCTACAGTGCACCACGTGAGGTGCACTGACGGCACTTCCCACACCCGCCCCCCCCCCCCCCATTGGGTAATGATACAAATATCGATAATGACAATGAGAGTCGTACTTATAATAAACGACAATTACCAAACAGAAATAAATGCGAAACAATTACAAATGAAAATGAAACTAAACGAAGTGGCACATGCACTTTGTCGAACTACATACAGTTTTTTCTTCGCACTGTGTCTTGAGTCGAAAATTATCTTATGCTTTATGAACTTGTTGACCTCACCGGGTAATGGAAAAGAAAAGCATGGCGATACGTTGTCTGTAACCATCCAGTTTTGTTAAATATCACCAACTGAAATAAAAAAAAAGTTTGGATTCCGTTCATGTGGCTGAGACTGTGACACTATCCTGAAGAGTCATTTTGACATTGTAAGTTTTATTGAAAACTGGTGTCCCAGTACTGTATAAGATGCGGGAAAAGTAAGAGAGGGTGGGTTGGAAATTCCCGGTCCTAGGGACACTATACACCGTCCTGAAGCTCGAACCGAGGTGCTCACTCTGTAGGCTTCTGTTGGGGCCAATGGTGAGAGAAACTGGCCTCGTGCTCAACGACGGCAAATCTCAACGTGGGCTTTATTATCCGTAGACTATTACTGTGACAGACCGAAAATAATACATGGATGCGCATTATATTTCATCATATAGCAATTACAACTAAATACGTGACGGGCTGAAGATTTTGGGTGATGCAAATTCCAAATGATTTCAAAGATGAAAATTAAATAGGAAAATGAATATATAAACAAAATGTAAAAAGTAGAATGAATAGATAAAAAAATGAAATTAAGTAAACAGAATCCACTAGCCATTTTATTCCTTTTCAGATGCCAGTGGGTATGGACTGACAGATCAGCTGCCATATCAACTGAGGCGATTAACAGGCTGCTTCTTCATCCAGGAGTCAGTCGAATCAGTCAGTGTGACAGAAAGTGTGAAGCCAAGGTTGGGATAAAAAAGGTCTAAACAGGGTTTCTTCCCCCTTATCCCATACATATCCCCTACATATCAGATGTTTATCTCATACATATCACAAGCAGGTTGGAAACAAGTCAGCAACTGCAAGTGGAGAAAGAATCTTTGGCAAATTCAGGATAATCGTATCAAGCACTAGCCAGAACTGCTACCAATAAGTCGCTGACTTTCATTCAACTTGTTTCCAACATTTGTTCATAACATGTTTTACTGCAGTAAGGACGTACCTCAGGAATCTACTAGGCTCAGGACTATAACAAATACTACACATTTCTCCATAATACAGTATAAGGATTTCAGTAACTGTACTGTACAAGTCTTATCATCAAAAAGAAATAATAGAGGTTACAGACGTGTTGACGACAGCGGTTACAAATATCTACGGTACAACAGAAAAAATAGAAATGATGGCAATTTTCATTATCATCAATGATAATGTTTCAGGGATCAAAACAGATTTTCCCCTTTCTTAATTTTATACTAGTTTTTTATTTCATATATGTAATATAATATAATATATATATATATATATATATATATATATATATATATATATATATATATATATATATATATGTATATATATACACTGTATATATATACATATATATTAATATAATATATATATAGATATATATATATATATATATATATATATATATATATATATATATATATATATATATATAGAGAGAGAGAGAGAGAGAGAGAGAGAGAGAGAGAGAGAGAGAGAGAGAGAGAGAGAGAGAGAGAGAGAGAGAGAGAGAATTATATATATATATATATTAATTATATATATGCTATATATATATATATATATATATATATATATATATATATATATATAGATATACATATGCACTCATACAATATATATATATATATATATATATATATATATATATATATATATATATATATGTTGTGGTGTAGAATAGATAGGGAAATTAAATAGAAAAGAGAGAGAGAGAGAGAGAGAAAAAGTTAGGAGAGAGAAGGAGAGAGAAATAAGAGTAAAGAGAGAGGCAAAGAACACAGTGATAACGGCCAAATGCTGTTGTGTCGTGTTATCAATACGCGAGATGTTTACATTGCAGTATATCGTGTTTAAGCCATAAAAACAGTCGTAAAAATGGGAAATAATGGCCTCGCGATTGAAGCCAAGCAAAACATGAGTCAGCACAGTCTAAATGCTTACAACAGCTGATTCTATAGCCCCGCCTTCTCCGGAAGGTGTTTTCGTGGAAGTTCCAGGAATTTGGGGGTTGACCCAAGTGATATACTTCTTCAACCTCCAATCAATTATGTGTGGGAGGGGTCTTTCCCACACCCTCCTAAGATCACCTCCTATCAAGTCCTCTAAGGAGAGATTTGAATCACACCCACTACAGTCCTTCCAATCAGCTACTTGAAGGGGAGGCCTTGCTGATTAATCCTTCCAATAAGGCTAGAAGGAGGTGGAGATTTACAGATAGCAAGTTTCCTGAGGGTTCAACGAGTGAGAGACCGACGAGGAGACAAGAGTCAGAACTGTGTCCTTCAAGGGAGAGTACTTCTCCCAATCGCTTCCGTGTTCCCCATATAGACTGATTCAAGAGTGATTCGTTTCTATCATTGTAACTTGTTAATTTTGTACTGATCTTTATAATATTAAGTACTAATTAAAGTGAAGAAATTACCGATCTCGTCTCTATACGCCTTTCTGAGAGATATCAATATTTAAAAGGAATAAATATACAAAGATAGCACATCATCCGCGAAGCGATCTGAAGGACACCTCGAAAGAAACCAAGGTAAGAAGAGAAAGACTAAAATCTATGCAAACATATAACGAAGGACGTAAAAAAAGGAACAATAAAAACAGTTACAAATGGTGGCAGCTAAAGTGGATCCAGAAGGCGAGACGAAACAAACGAACATTAATGAAATTATCAGTGCAATTATTTAAGTTACAGTGAAACGAAATTCTACAAAACGAACTTAGATTTTTTTACGACGACGAACAAAATATATCAAAAGAAATAAAAATACTCCAGCGAATAGCAGCTTACAACAAGAACGTCGAGTGTGAATAAAACAGTTTAGTGCGTCCCGAAGCCAAAAACATTTTGAACTGTTACCGTCAACAAATTGAGCAAGACGCCGACAGCGATAATAAGCCCAGTGTTAGCGACATTGCATCGAGTGATTGAAGAAAAACAACGTACAAACTTTCAACAAGATTCCGAAAGCGGAAAACCACAGCGGAAAAACAACGCAGACGTAGTGATCCGACAGCGAAACATTCACCGCCGAATGAACAACATTTAGCGATATCACGATATCAACAACACAACACAGTAAGGAATTTACTGTCCACTCTCTCTCTTAATAAATAAGTGAAGATATATTTTTTTTTTTGCATCTTGCTATAAGATTGAAGATTAAGAAAACTCTCTCTAGTGAATAAAATTCTTTTTGCATAAATACCAGCATTACTCTCTCTATGATAAATTAATTATTTAGTAAATAATTTAGATAGGGAATTAGCTATTTTTTACTCGGTTGGTGATGATTATTTGAGAAGTTATATATGTAATTTTGTGTACTTATTATAATGAATTTTAATGATATGATGCCCAATTTCATATAAGAATTTATTTTGAGTATTGAAAAAGGTTTTAATTGTGCACTTGAACTCAATAGAGAATTTAATTTTTTTTTTTGTGTGACAATTTGACAAATTGTTTTTAATCTCGGTACAATATAACGAAAATTTTTTTTTGATTGATGTACTCTGAGTGAAAAAATTTTTTTGTGTGTGGACATGCAACGAGTATTTGATGAACTACTGAACACTGTTAGACATTCACATTACGATTTAAGACCGTCGACAATTAGACGAAGTCGAATTTCAAGACTAAATTCCCACTCCGCTGTAGTGCAAGGAAATACTAACAATAATAACACAAATAACCAGAACCAAAATAGTGTTAATCATTCTAATACTACTAACAATAATAATAATAGTAACAATACTAATACTGTAATACTAATAATACTCGCACATTACAATTTTTTAATATGAACCAGGCGGCCGTCATAACAACCGCCACTCGCTTCTGTGGACAGGTGGATGATTCCAATCCTGACAAAAGCAGACTCGAAGCCTATACTGTAAATCATTGGCTAGCAGATGCAGATAGTCGTATAATTTCAGGGGGAATAACAGATGAAAGAGCTAAGATAAATGAAGCCTTGTTGCTCGTCAGCTCAGAACATGGAGACGCACATAAAACTTTGAATTCCACAAGTTTTAGCAAACTTAATAACTATGTAGAATTTAAAGAAATTTGTTTATCACTCTGGGAACCAGTAAATCAGACTGACGGTTTATATAACCTAACTAGATTTCTTAACCCACAATATAAAACAATTGCTAATTTGTACGCAAGCGTGGAGAATGCAATAGAGAAAATAAGCGAAGATTTAGAGAAGACAGGTATTATTATAGGAGACAAGGATCAGTTTGGGGCTAGTGCCCAGAAATTAGTTGAGCTACGGCATGTATTAAATTACGTGTCATTTGGAACCATATATAATATTCTTGGAGAAGAGGAAAAGAAAGCTTTCAGAAAAATAAAACTTGATCCCAGAAAAACAAGCCTTCAAACATTGAAGACAATGAGAGAAGAAATCCAAAGGAAAGAGATAAATCTATCCAAGGAATTCGTGGGAACAACAGAAGCACAAAATGAAAGGAAAGTCAGAAATAATAATCCTAATTTTAAAATGAATAATAAATTCTATGATAATTCCAGACAAGTAGGAAATAGACCAAATACATTCCAAGGGAAATATGCCCAAAATACTAAAAGAAAATGGAATCCAGATCAAAGGGGAAGAAACAATCTAGCAAAGAGTGGACCACACAAACCTTATAGATATGGTCAAAACTCAAACACAAACACTTCAACCCAAGTGAACTACTCCGCTCAAGGGGCGAGACCAAAGACAGCCTGCGAAAACTGCGGGTATACAAATCATTTTACAAATGAGTGTAGAAAACCTAGAATCTGCACGGTTTGTAAGAAAATAGGACATTTAACAAAGAATTGCTGGTTTAAAACACAAGAAGCAAATAAAGAAATAGTTGAATTAAGTAGTAACCGCTCAACATCAAATAAGTCTTCAAATCAATGACAATTTATCCCTACACAGAATACCACAAGAAAGTCCCTTCAAGAAGATAAATTAAGAGAAGAATTAGCAAATAGGAGAAGTGAAGGTTCATCCGCACTATCCATATTGCAGAGTAAAGAAGTTGTATTTTCCATGGATGAAGAAGAAATAATCAGAAAGGATTTACCTATCATTAAAATTCCAATACAGAATAAATTATGTACTGTCCTTATGGATTCAGGTAGTACTGTAAGCATAATAGATAAACACACATTAACAAGCTACTTAGGCGTTAAAGAAACGCTAATTCAGGGTCAAAGCAAGATAATAAAAGGAGTAGCGGGTAAACAGATAAAAAGTTTAGGCAATGTGAACTTAGAAATAGACCTTTCGTCACATAAAACTGTTGAAAGTTTTATAGTTCTAGAAGACAGGTTCTTTCCCACACAGGTGTTGTTCTCATATAAATTAATGAAGAAATGTGGAATTATACTGAATTGCCGAGAAGGAAGAATTAACCTTACACAAGATAATAAAAAGAGCGTATGCTTTACGCTTGAAGAAGAAAAGTTTCACCCAAATCTGATCAATTTGTCTGAGACGACTTCAACAAGCGACAAAGATATACAGAAAATAACCTATCATCAAGAGAACAATCAAATTAAAATGAATGGTAACGGAAAGGAGGAATTTCCACAATTACAGACTAGAAAGTTAAGATGTGCACATCCAGAAATTATACCCTCCAACAAAAGAAGTGACCCAGAAATAAATAAAGGTGATCTCCAGTGTTCTGAATATGACAAGGAACAAGACATTTATGAGGATAATTATGCAGAGATAAATACAGAACATTATAGCAATGTAGTAATCAGCTATGATAATGAAGGGAAATTAGTAAATGAGTTACTGTTGTTAAAGAAAATAAATAAAGTAGATATAAATGATATAATAGCAGTAACTGAAGAAACTAGTATAGATGCAGAACATTGTTACTTTGCAGAAACAAAGGATGAGGAAGTATGTTGTGTAAGCACTGCTGATGATAATAAAGTACAGTTAATACTAAACAGACAGGTAATTTTGCATCCAAAGTGTTTAACAAAAATACATCTAAGGGGAAAAGAAGAGATAGGAGTTAAAGATGTTCTTTTACTAAATGAAGAGTTACCAGAATTTGTCAGAATGGATAATTCTTTAGTCCACATGAAGGGTGATACTTGTGAAGTTTATGTCCAGAACTACTCAGATAACAAACTAACACTTTATGCAGGCATTATCTTTTGTAAAGGAATACCTATTAACAATCCATTACTAACATTAGAAGAAGAAGCATTTTTCTCTGTAACTGGTCAAACATCTGAATTAAGCAAAGAAGTGAATAAAACAGATTTTCCAGAAAACAAAGATAGATTAATTCAAGTATTAGAAAAATACAGAGATGTAATAGCAATAGAAGGAGATAAATTAGGTAGAACAAATGTCCTAAGGCATAAAATTGTATTAGATGATGGAACAAAACCATTCTTTATTTCTAATTACAGATTACCAATAAGCCAAAGACCCATAGTTGATAATTTGATAGAAGAAATGAAGAAAGATGGGGTAGTCATTCCTTCTAAATCTCCATATAATTCTCCATTACTACTTGTTCCAAAGAAAGATGGAAATTGGAGACTTGTGATAGACTATAGAAAGTTAAATTCCAACACCATCCCCGATAGAATGCCAATGCCAGTGATTCAAGATATGTTAGCTCAATTAGGAGGTGCAAGGATATTTTCATCTTTAGATTTACTTAGTGGATACTGGCAAGTACCTTTAGACGAAGAGTCGAAACCATTCACAGCCTTCAGCACACACAAGGAACACTTGCAATTTGAAGTCATGCCATTTGGACTCACTTCGGCTCCTTTAACGTTTGTTAGATTAATGCTTCAAATATTAGGGGATATAGAAAATGTTGCAGTTTACTTAGATGATGTTATCATTTTTAGCAAAGATTTAGAAAGTCACCTCAAAACATTAGAAATAGTCTTGGAAAGATTAAGAAGAGCAGGATTAAAAATCAAATTAAAGAAATGACAATTCTTAATGAAATCTTTGGAATACTTAGGACATGTAATTAGTGAAGATGGGCTGCGAATGCAAGCAGGCAAGATAAAAGCAATAGTTGAATATCCAGCTCCTACCAATTTGAAAGCATTGAGAAGATTCCTAGGAATGGTAGGCTACTATAGAACTTTCATTAAAGGCTTTGCTACAATAGCCAAACCATTAACAGAATTAACAAAGAAAGATGTCAAATATGAATGGAATAAAGAACAAGAGACAGCTTTCCAAACACTAAAGAGTAAAATGACCAGGAATCCCGTACTAGTCTACCCAGATTTCTCGAAGGACTTTTACTTAGCCTGTGATGCATCAAGTACCGGGCTAGGGGCTGTATTATTACAAAAGGACAAAACAAGAATGAGAGCAGTATATTATGCCAGTAGAGTTTTGAATGCTGCAGAGAAAAATTATAGCACAATAGAAAGAGAATGTTTAGCATTATACTGGGGTCTAAGGAAATTTAGACACATAATTTTAGGACATAAAGTCAATGTACTTACTGATCACAAACCAATTTGTGATTTGTTTAAGAAGAGAACTTTTACAAATAACATGAAGTTCAATAGATGGTTCATTAGTGTGTTAGAATTTGCACCAGAATTCAGATATATCCCAGGAAAATTTAATACACTAGCAGATGCATTATCCAGAGCCCAAGAAGAAACAGAGAAATGTATTACCACTAATACTTTTTGTTTTAGCTGTCAAGTGGTAGATTTAGATTTGGAAAGAGTACAAATACAGCAAGGAATGGATACAGAAATCAGGCATATAATAGGACAACTAATGACAGATGAATCTTTAAAACCTGATTTTGTTTTAATCAATGGATTATTGTATAAAAGACCAACAGAGAAGAATGGTTATTCTCGACTATACATCCCGAAAACACTAATCAGAGAAGTTTTAGAACTAACACACTCATACAAGTTAGCAGGACATCCAGGAATAAAAAAGACAACTAGAATCCTAACCAGAAACTATTTTTGGCCCCATTGTAGTGAGGATGTCAAGAACTTTGTACAAAATTGTGTAGTTTGTAATCGACATAAAGGTAACGTAAATCCAAAAGCTCCTCTTGAAAAATACCCATCGGAGTTGAATCCATTTCAGGTCGTATCTATGGACTTTTTAGGTCCATTTCCTACAACTGTTAGGGGGAATAAACAAATATTAGTCTTTTTAGACTATCTAACAAGATATGTAGAGTTCGTACCAGTAAGAAATAGAGATGCAATTACAGTAGCAGAAGCTCTTAAATCTAGAATTATTACGAGACATTCATGTCCCCAAGTTCTTCTTTCTGATAACGCAGCAGAATTTACTAGTGAACTTTTAAGAAAATTTTGTGAATTTTATGAGATACATAAATGTCAAATCACAGCATATAAACCAAGTTCAAATGGAGCAGTAGAAAGAGCGAATCGTAAGATAAAGGATATCCTGAAAACTTTAGTTAAACCTAATACAGAAGACTGGGATTTAGCTTTGGAAGACGTACAGTTTACTATAAACAATACTGTAAATGAGACAGTAGGAGAATCACCACACTACTTGTTATACGGATACGAGAAGAGACTACCAAATACGTTACTAGATGATGCAACACCACCCCGACATACTTATAACTACGATGACTATATTGCCTGGAAAACTAGACGTACATA
This sequence comes from Macrobrachium rosenbergii, assembly GCA_039081455.1. Classification (NCBI taxonomy): domain Eukaryota; kingdom Metazoa; phylum Arthropoda; class Malacostraca; order Decapoda; family Palaemonidae; genus Macrobrachium; species Macrobrachium rosenbergii. The sequence goes on along the minus strand of JANJGK010002571.1, from coordinate 62,903 downwards.
TGAAACGATCAAACAGACGAGGACTAGACTTAAGGAAGCTCAGAGTGTCCAAACAAAGTACTATGACAAAAATACAGCTAAACCGAAAATTGTAGTAGGTGCTCAGGTATATGTTCAGAATCATGTTCCAGAAGGTCCTAATGTAAAAGTATCCGCAAAGTTCCAAGGTCCTTATAGAGTATTAGAAGTGTTGAAGTTAAATAAGCTAAAGATCATAAGTGAGAGTGATCTAAAGAAAGGAATTGTTCATACCAATCATGTAAAGGTAATAAAAACAGACTCTTGGTCCAATAAGAGAATAGTTGAATTATTGAAAGACGTTGAACAGGAACCAATAAATAACAAATACAATTTAAGAAAAAGATAAATTTATGTAAAGTGTTGAACTATTAGATATAAACAATGTGTAGGCATTAAAATACCTCATGTATACAGAATATCTGATAAGGCTTATTCTTACAGATACAAACATGCGGTTCTTCTTGGTTATCATAACACTGCTTTATGTGTCATCTGAGGTGGTGATCCGGAAGGGTGCACTACTGGAGAAAAAGGGATCTGTGAAATTAATAAAGGACTTGGGCATAGTGAGTATTGACATTACATCAGTGCTTATCAATGAAATGACATTGAAAGATGTCCAAAGGGAATTAAAATCATTAATTAGGAAAAGTGAAAATAACAGTGTTTTACCATTGTTGGAAAAACTAGATAATGACATAGGAAGTGTGTTAAATACAAGATCCAAACGATCCCTCTTACCTTTTATAGGAACAGCACTTAATCAATTATTTGGAGTCGCGACAGACTCTAATGTAGAAAAAGAAAGTGCCCGTATAGACAAACTGGAGAAATGGGCAGCAACAAGAGGCATTGTGTTAAATAAGATTATAAGCTCTCAAAACTTAAACAGTAATGAATTGAAAAAAATAAAGGAATTTATTAATCAAGTGAACACAAACATTACCAAAGAGATTAAGATAATAACAGATGAACAACATTTAAGTACATTTATGAACAATGTTAGAATTGTATTGCAAGACCATAAAGATCTATTAAATGCCATTTTGTTAGCCTATAAAGGAATATTAAGTCCAACATTAATAAACCCAAGAGAATTAGAGGGCATAATTAGTGATTTTTTGGTAGAAGGACATTATACCCCTATGGTAAAGGATATAATGGTCTATTATAATTTGATAACCACCAAGGTAGTTAAGAATAAGATCCTTCTAATTCTACCTTTTAATCAAAAAGAGGCAGATGTACTGATGTCCATACATCCTTTTCCCATGTTGATAAAGGAAAACGTAATTATCTCAAATGTCAACCACATCAATTTTGCATTAGAAGAACATGGACTAATGATGTCATTTATTACTGATGCTCAATTAAGAGATTGTATACTTTTGAAAGATAAAGAGTATATTTGCAACCTTGATAACCTGTATGAAACTACTAATGCCTATCCTTGTGTTCAAGAAATAAATGAAAACAAGAATCAAGAGACAGTACTGTGTACACAATTATCCAAACATGATTTTGTTTCCATTATAGTAGAACAGTCAGTTTTTGTGTTTTCACTAAGTTCAGTAACAGCAACTATTAATTGCCATAATGTAAGTACTGAAATTAATTTCAATAATGTCCATGCTTTTGATAAGACTTGCAAGTTAGTTATTCCTAATAAATTATATTATGAACCTCATGTCTTCACAGAAATCACAATCCATAAAAATAAGCCCTACATGAACTACTCTAGTGAAGTTAAAGAATTTAAACTGTCTCAGTTAGAGTTAAAACAAATAAATGAGTTGGCTTTAGTAGATGAATTTTTCTATTACAAAGAAAATGTTTCACCAATTCTGTCTCTGTTCAATTTGGTCATAATCATTATTGTAATAATAGTGTTTGCAATTTTGGTCAAACGTGTGGTAATTTCAAATGTTGAGCAGATTATAACAGAAATAAAGAGGACCAATGAAGAGTAAAATGATCTTATACACATAATTTGCTGCTGAATTCTTCATGTATTATTGTTTGCATTGTGTGTTAAAACAATTAACCATTTTTACAGTATAACAATTCATTATGTATATATATATATATATATATATATATATATATATATATATATATATATATATATATATGTGTGTGTGTGTGTGTATGTATATGTATCTCTTTTGATTCATGATATAATATATGTGAATTTTCTACCATATATTCTTAATTGATTTTTTTTGCATTAGTGCATTGACACAGTTTGTGCAATTTAAATATTTTTTGAGAATTGACTTGATGGGCAATCATATAAATGCTTTATTTTATTTGTGATTTTGCAATCATCCATTGAAATATATTCTTTTTGTCACACTGAGGGCAGTGTGAGGTAGCGTGACCGAGTGATGTTGTGGTGTAGAATAGATAGGGAAATTAAATAGAAAAGAGAGAGAGAGAGAGAGAGAGAGAGAGAGAGAGAGAGAGAGATAGAAAGAGAAAAAGTTAGGAGAGAGAAGGAGAGAGAAATAAGAGTAAAGAGAGAGGCAAAGAACACAGTGATAACGGCCAAATGCTGTTGTGTCGTGTTATCAATACGCGAGATGTTTACATTGCAGTATATCGTGTTTAAGCCATAAAAACAGTCGTAAAAATGGGAAATAATGGCCTCGCGATTGAAGCCAAGCAAAACATGAGTCAGCACAGTCTAAATGCTTACAACAGCTGATTCTATAGCCCCGCCTTCTCCGGAAGGTGTTTTCGTGGAAGTTCCAGGAATTTGGGGGTTGACCCAAGTGATATACTTCTTCAACCTCCAATCAATTATGTGTGGGAGGGGTCTTTCCCACACCCTCCTAAGATCACCTCCTATCAAGTCCTCTAAGGAGAGATTTGAATCACACCCACTACAGTCCTTCCAATCAGCTACTTGAAGGGGAGGCCTTGCTGATTAATCCTTCCAATAAGGCTAGAAGGAGGTGGAGATTTACAGATAGCAAGTTTCCTGAGGGTTCAACGAGTGAGAGACCGACGAGGAGACAAGAGTCAGAACTGTGTCCTTCAAGGGAGAGTACTTCTCCCAATCGCTTCCGTGTTCCCCATATAGACTGATTCAAGAGTGATTCGTTTCTATCATTGTAACTTGTTAATTTTGTACTGATCTTTATAATATTAAGTACTAATTAAAGTGAAGAAATTACCGATCTCGTTTCTATACGCCTTTCTGAGAGATATCAATATTTAAAAGGAATAAATATACAAAGATAGCACATCATCCGCGAAGCGATCTGAAGGACACCTCGAAAGAAACCAAGGTAAGAAGAGAAAGACTAAAATCTATGCAAACATATAACGAAGAACGTAAAAAAGGAACAATAAAAACATTACATATATATATATATATATATATATATATATATATATATATATATATATATATATATATATACACATGTGTGTGTGTGTGTGTAATGAAAAAAGTGAGAGAGTGTAATGAAACAGGAGAAAATGATAATTAAATCGCCGTGAACTATCAATCTATAAATTCGCTTCACTTATAATAAAAACAAAAGGGTGGTAGAGGCTGTGGAAAGAAACAGAGGCGTTTCTTTGCTTCCTTTCCTCCTGCAGCAGTTATTGATCGTCACTTCCTCATCCTCTATTGAACTGAAATAACAAAAACCCGCAAATTCGTATCACCACCTTTTCTATAATGTGAGTGAGCTTTGAATTTCAGCAATTTGCTGTTTCTCCAGCCGAAGGAAGCTATTATTGGTGCATTGTTTGTGCCCGAACTGTTACAACGACAGTTTGCACTTGGGGTAACTGTCAGTGCTCCAGTAACAAAAGATGTTACTATCACAGCCCATTTAGAAAAGACAAATTGTTGTTTATCATCACAGACACGGCGGTAAACAAGAGGTTTAGAACAGGAAGTCTTGCAATCTCTGTGTAGTGCAGTTCAGTAGAACCAAGTGAATGATGAAATATTCAAAATTTCGTGTAAGTGATGACAGAAGGACAGATAAAAGTTCGTAGAAGTGAATTTACAGAAGGACCTTTTAGTATATAAACACATTACATATTACAAAGGTAAGAAAATTATATATACTGGATGTTTGTGTGTGTATGCGTATGATGGGAATGTGGCTGGGGAGGGATTTGGGCTGATTATTTATATTTACAATGCTCAGTTACTTAGGGGGTGGTTAATTATGTACATTATATTTACACATTGTAAGTACGTTGTGTAACTACATTATTAGATTAGTTTTACATTCTGTTTCTTGTTTTTATGGGTCTAATAAATTTTTTTACTTCTTCTGAAGTATTTGGGTGAGGATTATTATGGGAGTGACCTTGACCTTGACCTTGTGTTCTTTCACTCGGGCGATATGTGGAGGGGGAGGCCTTTCCCCAAGGAGGTTAGATCTTCTTGCCTTGCCCCAATCCTTCCGTCGGACGCTCAGCGTCGGCTTGGTTGTTATAGACACAGCCATTGTTACTGTTAGATCCCGACTTGTGTTGCTTTGTATTTTATTGTGGTGTTGTCTGTCAGTTCTTGCAATGCTGGTTTCTTGTCGTCTTTGTGTGACTTTTCCATATTTTCTCACTTCCACTTTCAGTCTTTTGTCAAAATTGTGGATAAGGAAAAAGAAGGAAGGTGGGCGTCGGTCCATCAGCACGAACCTCATCGGTATTTATTTCCTCCTCGGCTGTTGTCGAGTCTGTTCATTCATTCAGAAGGCTATAGTGATGTGTAATAGTAAAACAGTAAAGAATTTATGGTCAATACGAAACCCATAGTTGTATATACATAAGAAAATGTAATTAGTTCTTCAAATATGCTATGAAATATTAAAATAGTCGAGATTAATTAAGCAGAAGCGATAAGTCAATCTTAAAATGAACATTCAGTAGTTAAGGGGTAATCAAAGGTTGATTTGCTAAGGACAGTCGCCTAAAAAGTATAAATTTTGTGACTATCGATTCCATATCCTCAACGATCTCCAGTCAATATAGTTTATATATCGTCGTGATTATCTTGTTCAATAGTTAGGGCAAGTCCTACTCGGTCAGCATCGGTGCCCTAAGCATCAAGATTACGTTGCAGAATAGTCTTTGTAGCTTTTATCAAAATAAAAAAAAGATATGAACTATACCTAATATTAAATCATCTTCATTGCATGTATTTACAATTTAGCTTTTAAAATCATACCAAATAAACAAGCCAGTGTTCTGTTTTCAACAGTGAGTTTATTCAAAGAAGGCGGAATACTTACTTTATCCCGGAAGCTTCACTCTACGCTGCACTATATATATATATATATATATATATATATATATATATATATATATATATATATATATATATATATATATATATATATATATATATATATATATATATATATATATATATATGACGATTATTATCACTTTTGTATGTGATTCATTTATCACACAATACCAGATGAATGGCTTGGAAATAAAGTCGAAACTGGTCAGGACCTACACCCCGTCTCTTATTTTTCACCTGTGGTAATGTGATATATATATATATATATATATATATATATATATATATATATATATATATATATATATATATGTATGTATATATATTATATATACATATGATGATTATTATCACTTTTGTACATGATTCATTTATCATACATTACCACAGGTAATGTATGACTTTATTTCCAAGCCATTGACGAAGGACTGATACAGAGTATAAGAAGTCACAAATATATATACTACAAGAACAGTACTGACGAACATACACAACCGTTAAAGACTACATTTCCACCCACCGGCCGGTGTCGAGGTAGGAGTGGCCTACAAAACTCATTTGGCTAAAAATCACAATATACTCTCAGGGGACAATACTGACAAACATACCGACCTTAGGCGGCCTCAGATCCACACCCGACAGGTGTCAGGGAGGCGGAGATTGGAAACTCATTAGCACTACTGCCCCTGTACTGTGTTTACAAATATGATAATCCTATATTCATACATCTCTACTGCCTGCCTTAAAATTTAAACAATTTACAAATTTCTTTTGATATTAAAGGATCAAGTTTATACATCCCTTGACTGATATTCATATTATGGTTGTAACTTTCTTTTATAAAGCTAGGTTCAATGATATTCCTTTCCAGGGCATTATTAGAATATACCCTTCCTGCCAACGATTCTACCAGCACCGACTGGACACAGTCCCTGAGGTCTGGTGATCTCCAACAATTCTCTCTCTCTCTCTCTCTCTCTCTCTCTCTCTCTCTCTCTCTCTCTCTCTCTCTCTCTCTCTCTCACAGGACTGCACTGCATCAGTCAACTAAATGGTAGCCGTACCTTTCTGCCCGATTTAAGAACTTTGTCACCTCTCTCTCTCTCTCTCTCTCTCTCTCTCTCTCTCTCTCTCTCTCTCTCTCTCTCTCTCTCTCTCCCTATTTTTTCTTTTATTTAAAAATATTCAATGTACAATACACATAATCTCGAGTTGCAACCTGACATGAAATTCCCTGTAACAATCAAAGTTCCTCACTACCTCATTGAAACCTATCTTAAATTTTTTTTTTCTTAATTATTTTTATTTTACAAATGTTCATCATATAATATTTACCTTATATTAAAAAAAATTGTCTTTAATCTGCAACCATACACAATACTTAGTGATAAACATTCAAAATGCTTTTGCAACATACACCTCAGGAAACAAATTCTTCATTTTGGACTTCTAATTCTCCATGAAGACCTTTTTCCGAAGATTCCATTTATGTTTTCGGATGCTAAATAAAACGTTTCTACTTGTATTCTGTCTTTTCCCATTCCATGCTGTTAATAGAAAATCAATAATAAGAACCACAGCACAATCATGATCTTTATTGTTATTACGATTAAAATCAAAAGAAACAACACGAAGAAAAAGTCAAGAAGAATAACACGAAGAAAACTTTGATTTTTTAAGTTACGTAATGTAATTAAGGCTGTTGTTAAAAATCTTACCAGCTGTTGAATCTGATCACAAAACCAGTAGATATGAAACACATGATCCTCTCTACAAGCACAATGTGCGCATGCATGCATGCATCTGTCTCTTTCATTTTTAGGACTTTTAATTTAGAGTGAGAGGGTAGTAGGAGAACACCATGTCAGTATCTAAATAAAAATTTCACGTCCATTCGGGAAGATGAACGGAGTGTCTCAGACTTTCCAGGCTCTTTCCCAATTGTGTCATGGAAATGCTTGTTCGATTGTAGGCTTAACATGAGGTGCAAATTCTTCATACTATATTTTACTAGATAACACTGGAAGATTTAGTGGCTTATGTATACGCCTTAAGAAATCTATGAACCCAGAATAAAAGCACGACGTACATGGTTAATGTAGTATTATTTACAAGGCCACTCTTAATTAAGAGTAAGGATACTCTTATGTAGCAAAAATATCGAGTTAAACCCATATCAGCGCTATACATATTGTGTGTGTGATTAGAAGGTCAATATACTGCATTTTGTCAAGGTTGAAGCAAAAGTTTCTCTGCCAATAGGAAAAGTTCCATTCTGGCGAATTTTCCCTTATTATTATTATTATTATTATTATTATTATTATTATTATTATTATTATTATTATTATTATTATTATTATTATTCAGAAGATGAAGAACCCTATTCATAAGAAACAAGAAGCCCACTAAAGGTGCCATTGACCTGAGATTCAAGAAGAAGTTTCCAAAGAATATGAAGGTGCTCATTAGGAAGTAACAGAAAGTAATTGCAGAGAGAAGATATCCCACTCAATAGGAAGAAAGAAATAAATGAAAAAATCAATAAAAGGACAAGAGTGTATTAAATAAAAAGCAAGCAAGGAGCATAGAACTAGGGTAGTGCTTGAACTTTTGAAGAAGTTCCACAAAGAAAAAGGGTCATTTATCCCTCAGTGAACAATATTTGCCATACCCGACCAGTCAAAAAGGGCTACTCACCAAGTCCTTGATTTTGTACCTATAAAATTATTTGCAATGCTGGAAAACGTCTCATTGCAAGGAAATGCCAATGTATTGTAACTTTCCATGCATAGGAGAACATGAGACTGCATTTTATTCCGAAAAGGAATTGTTGGTTTGCTCCCAGAAAACATCATAATAAGGCTGCTACTTCGTATTTTGTATTGCTTGCAACATTGCCATATTGCAAGGATATTGAAACATGTTGCAGACTTCCATGCTTATTCGTCATTAGAAGAACAATCATTTGTTTTTTATCCAGTTTGAAGGAAAAGTCGTTGTGGCCCCTAAAAATTGCCAAAGGCTACATATTCTGATGATTTTTGCCAGATCTGCAACATTGCAATAATGCAAGAAAGTTGTAATATACTACAATTTCGAATGCACTTTCGGGATAACAGACCAATCACTTCCCATTTCTTGAGTTTGAAGCAAAACCTGGTTCGTTCCCCAAAACACCCTGATCGTCTTGCTATTTTTTGTTCACAAGCTTCCCGTATTGCAAGCAAATTGCAATATATTGTGATCTCGAATGCATATTTGTCATTAAAGTCCCAGTAGTAGACTGTCTTTTACTTAGTTCGAAGCTGCAAAAAGTTGGTTTTGAACCCCCAGAATCGAATAGCCCACATTTTACACAATTTCAAGTAAAATTTGTTTGTTCCTTAAAAACACATAAGGCTATAGACTTATTATTTCCATGAATTTATGTTTCTTCCAACATTGCATTATTGCAAGTCTATTTTAATAACAGCGAATTATTCATGCATGCAACCATTTTAAGGTGCAGTTAGTGGAGAGCATTTTTTTTTATCCAGTTGCAAAGTAAAACTGGTTTACTTCCAGAAAATCCCGGGACCATACAAGCTATATTGACGAATTTGTCCTTGTTTCAACATTGTCTTATTGCAAACAAATGGGTAAATATTGCAACTTTGGGCGCATTCATTATTAGAAGTCCAGTAAGCATCATTTGATCGTGCAAGAAGGAAAGGCTATTTTGCTCTCTGTGCAGTTCCTGAGGCTCTATATGTGGAACCTTGCTGCTTTGACGAATTCTGCCTTGCTTGCAAGAGTGCCGCATTGCCCCTATTATTAGCATGTTGCGTGCTGCACTTCCATCTGGGACACTGCAATGATTGAGGATATTTACTGTCCTTTAGAAGAGCCTTCTGCAAAAGTAATTCTGGAATCATATGATTGCATGACCTGTTCTTGACTTTATTTTGAAACTGAGTGATTCGGGCGTAAATATAGTATTTCTCCGATAGTCTTACTTAGTTTAATATCAATGAAACTAAACTGTAATGGTCATGTGATTACAGAAAGTTATCATTTGTTCAAAGGTTAAATCACTCTTCAGTTTGAGTACAGTTTCAGCCTTCTGACTGAACCAGCGATAATTTAGAATTTTCCACTGATTATGTTATGCAATAGTATCAAATGATCCATTAATTAAATCTGTGTACATTTCTAACTTATACTTACCTTAATAGATAATTGATGGCCTATTTATCTGTGGCAAATCAAAAGGACAAGTATTCTCTCAATGGGAACCCACGTTCACCATATATCAAGAGTAGGCTAAATAAATCACTTTCATTATGTTGTACATAAGGTGTACATTTACTTCAGACATCTATGCAAGGTTCATTATAAGCAGAATTAGATTAATAAACCTAGCGATAATGCCAATTTAATTGTATATGTTAAAGCTTCTCCTGCTGTTGACAAAGAATCATATGGGCCTGCAAAGTGCTGTCATCTGCCGTCACCCGGGAGAAGCATAATTAACCGGCTTCTTCTGAAGCCCCGTGGGCGGTTGACAGCTCATACCAGAGACCGCCGAACTTGTTTCCTTAACAATTCGTTCTGTTTTCACTCGTTCCAACGCTCACTTTCTCTTTTACCTTTTACTTGAATGGTTTATTTATGCAGTATTTTACGATGGAATGACATAATACCTAACTAGAATGCATTTGCATTAAAACTGCTTACCCTTAATGCTTTATCGCTTCACTTGAAGTTGCTCTTATAGTTTAACCAAACAATAAAAGATAAATCGAAATATTCTGAAAACAGGGAGCTTGTTTTGGTGGCAGTTAAGAAGTAGTGCTCAGTAGAACTAAATTAAGAATGATAATAGTTTATGATTGTACTTCGTAGCACAATACTTGGGAAGTAATTACGATGTGTCTCGTATGAATATGAAAAAAAAAAATACTTAGAAAATATCATTCGTTCAAGGCAAATAAGGAGCAGAAATATCACCGATTTTCCTGAGTATTCGTAAAATTGTGCTCATCCATTTTAGTGGCAGAATTCATCGAGCGTGATTACTATTAACATAATGTGAATGTAAATATTTGTACATCAAATAGACAATAAATCAAGACAGGATGAAGGGGAAGTAAAACACAGAAGCCAATATATTCATTAATCCTTTAAAGCCCAAAAATCCCATAGCACCTACAAATAAATACATAAAAAAATAAATTGAAGCCATATATAAGTGGATCACCATACATAAAACAAGCACCTTAAAGCCATACGTACTACATACATACATATACTGTATGCCATGATAAGGTCACAAAGAGAGAAAAAGCATCACTCGTAGACTATAAACGACTATACTGTACATGAGGGCTCGTCTAACCCATTAGCATGAAGTATATAATCATCTTCTACGCCAGACTTTATAGTTCAGTAATGCCTCTGTCTGTGTGACTTGCCATCTCAGTTCCTTGTGGTAGATATTACAACAGGAGGAATAAAAGGAGTTGTGGGAATGCCCTTCAGCTGTTATTCACCATAAACATGTACAGTAGTTTGCGTTTCATCTCAATATCTCTTGTACACTTATGAATTTTAATCAAAATCATAAAAGTTGTGTCATAGATATTATAGTAACGGGATGTGGAACACTTCCATTATTTAAAAACATCATGTTATTACGTTTAGAAAATAAATCGGATATAATGAACGGGTTAGTTTCACCGTTTAAAAAAATTCTTAGATTTACATAATGATGCATTTCAACCATTGTACATTATTCATTCATAAACACACCTGCACGCACAAACACACGTCCCTTCGCGCCTGTTTAGACGGTAACAAGACGCATCAAGCGCTTCTGATTCGGCATATCCGAATTATCTGTAGTCTGCCTCAGACAGTCATAAACAGTCTCCGTCAATTCCGTCAACCTTGCCGCAAAAAGAGACAGAGATACAGAGGGAGAAACCAAAGAAAAAGTAACGAAAGCAATAAACAGAAAAACAGTCTCATACGAATATGCAGATTAGTGATAAAGATGCTTTAAATAAATGTTGAACGATATGTCAATTATCTCTTTATGGAAGAACTCATTAGACACAGGGAAAAGTAATAGACATCCGAACTTCATGGGAAGTCAAATTAGACGCATTATCTAGAGATAAGGTCTTGATGCAACAGGAGAAAGCAGTTCCTACTTCACCTCTCTTCATCGCTGTCAAAAATTCAGAGATAACGAGAGAGAGAGAGAGAGAGAGAGAGAGAGAGAGAGAGAGAGAGAGAGAGAGAGAGAGAGAGAGACTACCAATATAGTAACCAGGTATTATCAGGTGCAAATTGACAGCGGTACTTTTCTCGCAACTCCCTTAATTTATGTAGAAAAAAATCAGGGCTAACGAGAGAGAGAGAGAGAGAGAGAGAGAGAGAGAGAGAGAGAGAGAGAGAGAGAGAGAGAGAGAGAGAGATTCACCAGTAGAGTAACTGGGTATTTTCAGTTTCAATTTGACTCTGAAAGAATCGACCAATATAAGAATCCCCAAAAGATTCTGAAGTATTGGAAGAGAAAAAATCTCGAAGAATGAAAGATTTCCTCTGAAAGGGGACGAAGTAAACAAAAGGGGGAAAATGTTTAACAAAAAAGAGGGAGATAATTTGCATACATTTCCAAATCGATCATTGATTGAGCGAAAAAAAAGCATTCGTGAAAACAATCCGAATTTTGACAATACATTGATTCTAGATCTCGTATGGGGGTAGCAACCTCAGTGCGTCTCACGTGGTGCACTGTAGGCTGTACTAAAGGGTGTTTGCAGCGTCCCCTCCATGGCCCCTGCATGGCTGCACCCACTTTTTCAGCCTTTTACCTTACCTCCACTCCCACTTCCTTCCTTTCTTCAGTCTTGCTGTCCACCCTCTTTAGCCTTCACTACTTGAGATCCTTGTACTTCATCTCCATTATCACTGGTTCTCTTCTCTCGCTGTCCAACCACTCAAACTCCCTCTGTTCACTGCCTTCAGAGTGCCCAAGTGCTGGGCCTACGTAAGCGAAGTTTCGTAAATCATTTCATCCCAGACGACGATTGATGATTTGCGCTATATAATCCATTCTTGGGGAGCTTCGACCATAAACCTGTGCTGTGCCATAAACGCCATAAAATAAAACCTGCCGAAGAAAGAAGGAAACAGAACGAACTTTCGAGAGAAAGTTGAGGAAAGAAAGTTGGTTGATGAGGAAATGAGAGAGGAGGCGAAACACATCGACCTTTTCTTCTGATTATCGCTTCTAAAACTTCGCCCTGATCGTTTGTTTCATGCCGCTTGGTAATGGACGCCATCTCTCTCTCTCTCTCTCTCTCTCTCTCTCTCTCTCTCTCTCTCTCTCTCTCTCTCTCTCTCTCTCTCACTCGCGGTTCTAGGAGAGATAGACAGAAGAGCTGGGGTAGAGCTCATCTTTAAAGCTTTGTTAAAGCAATATCAAAATGTAATCGTCTGTTATTTCATTTAATTTCAATAAGAGAGAGAGAGAGAGAGAGAGAGAGAGAGAGAGAGAGAGAGAGAGAGAGAGAGAGAGAGAGGTTATCTGGTAATAAACTTTTATTCATCTGGTTTCCATTTTTCTTGTGCAGTAGGTTAGAGAGAGAGAGAGAGAGAGAGAGAGAGAGAGAGAGAGAGAGAGAGAGAGAGAGAGGTTATCTGGTAATAAACTTTTATTCATCTGATTTCCATTTTTCTTGTGCAGTAGGTTAGAGAGAGAGAGAGAGAGAGAGAGAGAGAGAGAGAGAGAGAGAGAGAGAGAGAGGTTATCTGGTAATAAACTTTTATTCATCTGATTTCCATTTTTCTTGTGCAGTAGGTTAGACAGAGAGAGAGAGAGAGAGAGAGAGAGAGAGAGAGAGAGGTTATCTGGTAATAAACTTTTATTCATCTGATTTCCATTTTTCTTGTGCAGTAGGTTAGACAGAGAGAGAGAGAGAGAGAGAGAGAGAGAGAGAGAGAGAGAGAGAGAGAGAGAGAAAATCGGGACCAGCTTTTCCACCAGGTTTTGAAAAATGCAGTATCAAAATTCTGTATTTTCATGAAGTAAGGAAAGGAAAGGAAAGGAAAGGAAAGGGGATTTGTCATTAGATTCTTTAGTTATGTATTTGACAGCTTCTGATTTCTTCCATTTAAAGTAAATGTCATGAAAATACCTTATTCTTTCAGGATCCTATTTTGAAACTGTACAGCAGCGAGGAGTAGGATTTGTGATTTCAAGTTTAAAACTGTGAGTGAAAGCAGCAGCTGTTAATTTTCCAAGACTAATCTGATAACCTCAGAAGATGAAATAGGAAGCAACTGAAAAAAGTTTGAAGTCAGTTCAATAGAGTGAAATGAGACTCATACAGCAACATGTACATACACGGTACGTACCGGTCATTTCCTAAATCAATGAAGATTAAACCTCCTGTTCAGAAACGTCCATAGCATTAAATTCTTTATGAACGTACACAAAACGCTCATCAACAGAACGTCAAACTTCCATTATAAAATAAACCTTAAAACAGAGATGAAAACGAAAATAGGTTTGGAATTCCTTCAGCGCAATAAAAATGGTGTCACGCAAATTTTCCTGCTGTCTCTTGTTACTCCGGAATTTCTGGCGTATCGCTTTTATCTCTATTATTAAGCTACAAGTGTTCGCATAAAAGTCATCCATGTACTCTCTCTCTCCCTCCCTCCCTCTCTCTCTCTCTCTCTCTCTCTCTCTCTCTCTCTCTCTCTCTCTCTCTCTCTCTCTCTCTCTCTCTTTCGATCCGGTGGTAAAGTTTGGATGACGACAGTAATTGCATGATTAAGTAAGTTCTAACTGATCCTGAAAAAAATTTGCATTCAATTTTCATCAATAGTTTTCCTGCAACTCAAACTCTCTCTCTCTCTTTCTGTTCTGGTAAAAATAAAGGTTTAAAGACCACGTCTAAAGGCATTTATAAACTTGTATAATCTACATTCGAAGTTAATAAACACTATATCACACAATTATCCCTAGTTCTCAAGTTTACGTATTATGAGAAACTGGTTTTATCTTTGTATATCCATCGGCTACGCCTATTTTAGTATTTGGTTGATGGTCAATTTATTTGGGGCAAATGGAAAGAAGAAATGCTCTCACTAAGGGAACCCCACCTACGTCATATTAATTAAGAGTAAATCACTTTAGTTTGTACGTAAGATTTACAGTTACTTCATACATTTATGCGAGGTTCATTTATAAGCAGAATTAGATGAATAAATCTAGCGATAATTCCAATTTAACTGCTTACATAATAGCTTCTTCTCCTGCTGTTGAAATGGAATCATATGGGCCTCCTTCAAAGTGCTGCCATCTGCCGTCACCCACCCGGGAGAGGCATATTCAACGGGCTGCTTCTGATTACTTGAGGTCTTTTCTCCTGGACGGTTGACAGGCAGCTCCTCATACCAGAAACCGCAAAACTTCTTTTCCTTAACATTTTTAGTTCGGATTTTCGCTCATTCCCAAGTTTATCGTTTTATTTAACTTTACTTAAATGGTTTATTTTATGATAAAATGATAAAACACGTAACTACAATTTATTTGCATTGAAGATATTTCCACGTAATGCGTTATCTCTTCACGTGAAGACAATCAAATAGTTTAACGAAGCAATTAAAAATAAATAGAATTTTTTTGATAATAGGGAGCTTTTTTCATTGGTAGTTAAGTACTGCTATGTACAGTAAGTCAACGTTGATTTTTATGAATTAAAATCGAAATATACCGGCACTTTCATGCTCATAAACTCCATTTCATCATGTATGTTAGGCATAAGGACTCGTCACCTAGGAATTTCTGCAAAGGAAATAATATTATTCTTGTATGACAAATAAGTAACAGAAATATGTATCGAGTCTCCTGAGTATCCTGTTTCAGCGCAGAATGCAAAGAAGATTCATTAGCAATATATATATTATATATAGTACAGATGAAGTTCTGTTTATGGAAACACTTTGAAGAATATTGTTACATGAGAATTCCAAAACGCAATACTGTGATTATAGAATAATGTATATTGTACATTGGACATTTTAGATGAAAGAAGAAAAAAGCTCTACGTACTAAAGAGTGCCTCATTTCCAGTTCCTTGTTGTTCTTAAACAGTTAAATTGTCTTCCTACTCGAAGCCTGAAATCACCATCATTATCTCACTGTTATAATGAAAACGCCGAGAGAATAATGAATAAATCATTATTTAGTGAATAAATCAAAGCATAACTCATTTACGAATGAATAACTGAAGCAGAAGGAGTGTTCGTTAACTGCTGCCTGGATGGAAGAGGGCCGAGGGAAGCGGACGAGGTGGAGACACTTCTGTTGCATCCCCCATCTTCTGTTGCATCCCCCATCTTCTGCTGCATCCCCATCTTCTGTTGCATTCCCCATCTTCTGTTGCGTCCCCATCTTCTATTGCTTTCCCATCTTTCCATCGCCCATCTTCCAAAAATCTGCTCCCATCTTCTATTCCTCCTCATCTTAAGTTGCATCCCCCATCTTCCCATCACCCACCTTCCAAAAATATTCTCCCATCTTCTATTCCATCCCTATCTTCAATTACATTCCCCATCTTCCCATCACCCATCTTCCATTTGCCATCTTCCAAAAATTTTCTACAATCTTCTATTCCAACCCCATCCTCAATTACATTCCCCATCTTCTACCCCATCTTCCATTCTCCATCTTCCAATTGTCTTCTACCATCTTCTGTTGCATCTCCCATCATCTATTGCATCCCCCATCACCCATCTTCTATTGCATCCCCCATCTTCCCATCACCCATCTTCCATTCTTTATCTTCTATTGCATCCCCCATCTTCCCATCACCTATCTTCCATTCTTTATCTTCTATTGCATCCCCCATCTTCCCATCATCCATTTTCCATTCTTTATCGTCTATTGCATCCCCCATCTTCTAATCACCCATCTTCCATTCTTTATCTTTTATTGCATCCCCCATCTTCCCATCACCCATCTTCCATTCTTTATCGTCTATTGCATCCCCCATCTTCCCATCACCCATCTTCCATTCTTTATCTTCTATTGCATCCCCCATCTTCCCATCACCCATCTTCCATTCTTTATCGTCTATTGCATCCCCCATCTTCCCATCACCTATCTTCCATTCTTTATCTTCTATTGCATCCCCCATCTTCCCATCACCCATCTTCCATTCTTTATCTTTTATTGCATCCCCCATCTTCCCATCACCCATCTTCCATTCTTTATCTTCTATTGCATCCCCCATCTTCCCATCACCTATCTTCCATTCTTTATCTTCTATTGCATCCCCCATCTTCCCATCATCCATCTTCCATTCTTTATCTTCTATTGCATCCCCCATCTTCCCATCACCCATCTTCCATTCTTTATCTTCTATTGCATCCCCCATATTCCCACCACCCTTATTTCATTCTTTATTTTCTATTGCATCCCCCATCTTCCCACCACCCCTCTTTCATTCTTTATCTTCTATTGCATCCCCCATCTTCCCATCACCCATCTTCCATTCTCTATCTTCTATTGCATCCCCCATCTTCCCATCACCCATCTTCCATTCTTTATCTTCTATTGCATCCCCCATCTTCCCATCACCCATCTTCCATTCTTTATCTTCTGTTGCATCCCCCATCTTCCCATCACCCATCTTCCATTCTTTATCTTCTATTGCATCCCCCATCTTCCCATCACCCATCTTCCATTCTTTATCTTCTGTTGCATCCCCCATCTTCCCATCACCCATCTTCCATTCTTTATCTTCTGTTGCATCCCCCATCTTCCCATCACCCATCTTCCATTCTTTATCTTCTGTTGCATCCCCCATCTTCCCATCACCCATCTTCCATTCTTTATCTTCTGTTGCATCCCCCATCTTCCCATCACCCATCTTCCATTCTTTATCTTCTATTGCATCCCCCATCTTCCCATCATCCATCTTCCATTCTTTATCTTCTATTGCATCCCCCATATTCCCACCACCCCTCTTTCATTCTTTATCTTCTATTGCATCCCCCATCTTCCCATCATCCATCTTCCATTCTTTATCTTCTATTGCATCCCCCATATTCCCACCACCCCTCTTTCATTCTTTATCTTCTATTGCATCCCCCATCTTCCCATCACCCATCTTCCATTCTTTATCTTCTATTGCATCCCCCATATTCCCACCACCCCTCTTTCACTCTTTATCTTCTATTGCATCCCCCATCTTCCCACCACCCCTCTTTCATTCTCCACCTTCCAATCATCTTCCCCATATTCTTTTGCATTCCCCAGCTTTTACCCCTATCCTCCATCTTCCCATCACCCAACTTCTATCCCATCCACCACCCCCCATCTCTCTCTCTCTCTCTCTCACTGGCGGAAGATGATGCTGAACATTATGGAAGATTTCCTCTTATCAGCTTTATTTTATATAATTATTTTTGCGTTATTAGCGTAATTTATTTAATTTAAGTTGCATATTTAACGTTATTTTTTCACTAATTAAAAGAAATATATCGAAATAAATAAATTTTCGGTGGCTTTTTTGGTCATTTTCTATTTTATTTTAGCGATATATTTTTATATAATACCATGGCGTTATTGGTGTGACTGAAGGTCTTACTTGGTGCAAGCGTCGATGTGAGCTTCAAAATCCTCGTCGACGGTAGATGGAGCGAGAGACGACGACTCCTTCCTGGAAACAAACGCTACACGACGAAGGTTCCATCGTGAAGTGAAGAGTTCCTGTCTATCGATAGCCCTTGGCAGGCAGTCACTTCATCGAGTATAATGGCGTGATCTTTATCCCTAGAATTCATGATTTTAACAGACTTGGTTAAATGAAAGTTAACTAAAGCTACCTCGTACGCGTGATTAGGGTCCAGTATGACGGGCGATTGCAAAACGGTGGTAAAAGCGCTTCCCTCATTTTCGGGAAAGGAATCGAGGGATCCATTACTCGTGTGAGAGACCGCATCGCGCCCATCGCGGTCTCTTTCGAGCGCACGTGCGTGTGTGTGTGCGCGTCATCCATCGGAGGGACCAAGACAGAAACAAGAGCATCCCGTTTTCTCTCTCTCTCTGAAGGAACGCAACTTCTACCATACAATATTTCCAGCTGTTTCTCCCTAACCATTGTTGTCTCGATTTATGTACAATCACCAATACTTGCATTGTCATGCAAGCGTTCCAACCATGTGCTCACAATGTTCCACCGAATCTTCTGCATCAAACCGTATGTATGTTTCTGTTTGTGAAGACGCCAAACGTCTCTCCCTTTCACATATATTATGCTACTGCATTGATTCATTAATCTGTCTCGAATCTCATGCAATTGGCCATATGTGGAATTTCCTGGCCTTTCCATTGATGCATGTCTTATCATTGTTCGTTTATTACGTCTCTCACAATCGCCATCTGTTTGTCTGCCCACAAACACAGATGTCCGAAACATTACCTCTGTTTCTCCCTGTCTGTCTGTGTGTATGTAGATGCTACTGTGCGGCTCGCACCAGCCAATAACAGCCTCGAAGATTGTGTCTGCACATTCATTCATTCAGTAAGGAACCTCCAATAAACCAGTCAACACCCAGCCAGTGACGTCACTCTATACCATCCTTACACTCGCCTCGTCACTCATGACGTCTTGCCGCTGCCGTTGTATCCAGCCACGATGATTCTTGCCTGCCTGCCTGCCGGGGAGGCGGATAATAAATCCTAACGGTCTTCCTTTGCCGCGTCCATGACGAAGTTCGTTGGGCGAATGACTGACTGACTGACGGTGATTTTGGATGTCTGTCCTTCCTTCCGCTGCTTTTAACCAAACTGACATCAAGCGAGTAACCGGAAGCGCATCAATATTAAGCGCAGGCCAGTTTCTCACAAGATATCTTTTTTTTTTGGTTTTAATCTTTCCAATTTTGCTTGTTTGTTAATAATACAAAATATCCATACCTAAAAAACATTGCTTACAGGAATACAATTATAAAATCTAATACCTACAAACATTGCTTACAGGAATACAATTATAAAATCTAATACCTACAAACATTGCCTACAGGAATACAATTATAAAATCTAATACCTACAAACATTGCCTACAGGAATACAATTATAAAATCTAATACCTACAAACATTGCCTACAGGAATACAATTATAAAATCTAATACCTACAAACATTGCTTACGGGAATACAATTATAAAATCTAATACCTACAAACATTGCTTACAGGAATACAATTATAAAATCTAATATTACAAAGAAAATCAAGAAACAAAAACAACTCTTGAACAGTTCTTCACCAAACCATGAATGACCAAAGCATGAATGAATCCTTGGCGGCATTTCACCATTTCCATATACGTAAATAGATACATAGATACATAGACAGATATATAGGTGAGTCTATCGACTGCAACATTATTATAGTTTAAAAACGCAACAGGATCTCAAATATGGTCCAAGAAAAGGACATAAAAGATAAACAAATAAATCTCAAGAGTCATAAATAAAAACATGTCAAAGCAGAACAATAAAGAAAAAAAAAAACATCATGTTGTATAACATTTTCAACATCGTCCCTTTTACAAGTGGAACTTGAAATGCAGCTGAATAAAGAGGAAGAAGAAGAAGCCTTATATAGTGTACAAACACTTCAGCATAACCTTCATGAAAGACCACTACTGGACTTTCTTCCCCTGCAAAACAACACAAAAGAAGCTGACAGACAAATGATTATACTCTAGAGAACAAAAAAATGAGAACAATATCCAGCAGTTCTTAGTCACTTCCTCATCTGCATGTAGACAGGATTCAGAGGATTATTTGACACTGTTCTGACACATGACGATGATCTGAAAATGTCCCCAATACTTGGCAGATTGGACAACAACCACATTTTGGCAATGGGCCACAAACTATGATCTGAGGCAGAAAAAGGTAAAAATGGCATGAGAGAGGACAGCAAGAGTGATTATTATATTATCCTCTGTATTGGGAGCAATTTCAGATCACCAGGAGAGACACCATTGCATCCACAATCCTTGTCTCTCTCTCTGACTTCATGTTTTGAGTCATCCATATATATATATATATATATATATATATATATATATATATATATATATATATATATATATATATTATATATATGTAGCTTGGTCTAAAACTCTTAAAGGTGATCCTTACTGATAAGCAAACATGACAATGCATATAATATATAGAACAGCATAACTTGAATTATGGAGGAATAGTTCTCTATTTATGTTAGGAGAGATCCCTGTTGAATATGGCCTTAATATTAATACAATTAAACATATGAATAAAGTATTTATCTTAATTATTTATCCATTCATTTGAAATCATCTCTTTGACACATCAGAGAGAAAGAAGCTTTTCCTCTCCTTTCCTTTCCTTTCCTTTCCTTTCAGTGACAGCAGTGCAGCATAACAGAAGCACAGAAAGGACGGAGCAGAGTGCTTCTTTCAGGGGACTTGGTCATGTGGGAAGAATGAGAGACTAAGGGAGGGATGGAGGAGGGCCTAGAAAGTGCTAGGGAGGCAGATGGGGGAGGGGGAGGTGTTGAAATGGAAGGGTACATAAAGGTATATTCAGTGACTTGTAACATGGAAGTCTTTTTCCTCTTCCTCCTCCTCCTCCTCCTCCTCCTCCTCCCTGATTCAGCAGTGGGAGTGTGAATGGGGCAGTGAATAATCTCTCAATTTTCCTATGAAGCCACCCTTAGAAGAGAGAGAGGAGAGAGAGAGAGAGAGAGAGAGGTGCCGTGGAGGACAGACTAATACAGGTCTTAACATTGAGAGTACTTTCTCTCTCTCTCTCTCTCTCTCTCTCTCTCTCTCTCTCTCTCTCTCTCTCTCTCTCTCTCTCTCTCTCTCTCTCTCTAAACAAAGAATAAAGACACTGAAGGAATAAAAGAGACTTGGGATAAAAGACGCCATTTGCACTTTACCCAAAAATCTTCACAAGAAACAACAGCCATTGTTTTTCTTCTCTTCTTCTTCTTCTAAAGATAACGAAAGCGTAATTCTCCAAGTCCCTTCTCTCGTGCGAGTGTCTTCAAGTCTTCATAATCATCAGTTTTCTTTCTACCACCAAGCACACGAATCTCTATTGACGTCAGAGGCGGAAGAGTCAGCGACTGGAGCAGAAGCTTCAGGTCTCGATCAACTGAGGAAAGACAAAAATGGCGGCATATTAATTTCTGTACTTGACCTCCTCTCACTCGCTCCCCCTCTTCCTCAACACTCACTCACTCACACACACACACATATATATATATAATATTAAATAAACTCAAACTCTATGATATGTGTATAGAGAGAGAGAGAGAGAGAGAGAGAGAGAGAGAGAGAGAGAGGCCGATGTATTAAGACATAACTTTGTCTTAATAATACTTTTCTTTCAGCCAGAAACGGGTCAAAACAGTCCAAAATTAGCCAAAAATTGGTCGAAACTGGTCAAGAATGGCCCAAAATTGGTCAAAACCGTCGAAAATTGGCCAAAAATTGGTCAAGATTGGTCAAAAATTAATCAAAATCGGCCAAAAACTGGTCGGAATCGCCCGAAATTGAAGGAAATTGGTTCCAATTGATTGCAGTTGGATCCAAAGGGCCGAAATGAGGAAAAGGGACCTTGGCCGGAGGGACTTTGGACCCTGGGGCTTCGAGGTTGGTCTCTGACCACTGAAACTGGTCTCTAAAGACCAGAAACGGTCTAAAGACTGAAACTGGTCTCTAAAGACCAGAAACGGTCTAAAGACTGAAGCTGGTCTCTAAAGACCAGAAACGGTCTAAAGACTGAAACTGGTCTCTAAAGACCAGAAATGGTCTAAAGACTGAAACTGGTCTCTAAAGACCAGAAACGGTCTAAAGACTGAAACTGGTCTCTAAAGACCAGAAACGGTCTAAAGACTGAAACTGGTCTCTAAAGACCAGAAACGGTCTAAAGACTGAAACTGGTCTCTAAAGACCAGAAACGGTCTAAAGACTGAAACTGGTCTCTAAAGACCAGAAACGATCTAAAGGCTGAAACTGGTCTCTAAAGACCAGAAACGGTCTAAAGACTGAAACTGGTCTCTAAAAACCAAAAATGGTCCAATGGCTAAAACTGGTCTCCAATAACTGAAACTGGTCTCTTAAGACTGAAACTGGTCTCTAAAGATAAGAAATGGTCTAAAGGCTGAAACTGGTCTCCAATGACTGAAACTTGTCGCTGAAGACTGAAACTGGTCTCTACAGACCAGAAATGGTCTAAAGATTGAAACTGGTCTCTACAGACCAGAAATGGTCTAAAGATTGAAACTGGTCTCTAAAGACTGAAACTGGTTTCTAAAGACCAGAAATGGTCTGAAGGCTGAAACTGATCTCTAAAGACCAGAAACGGTCTAAAGACTGAAATTGGTCTCTAAAGACCAGAAACGATCTAAAGGCTGAAACTGGTCTCTAATGACTGATACTGGTCTCTAAAGACTGAAACTGGTCTCTAATGACTGAAACTGGTCTCTAAAGACCAGAAATGGTCTAACGATTGAAACTGATCTCTAAAGACCAAAAC